>JAQFZF010004409.1:0-10584 GCA_034695365.1 Enchytraeus norvegicus
TTCCCTACACTCCTACATCAATTACCAACATAGGGCTGGAAGACATTCTGTTTAAAAGAATCAGATGATCGATCCCAGATTTTGTAAGGTGGACATATAATAAAATAGAGAAAATACAACTGGGGATTGTTGCCCACAGTTTCCTTCCTTCAATAAGGTTTTCTTGCCAAGATATAATCTGAACGTTTCACTTCTGTTACAATAGTTCCAAACGAGAAAATACTGCCTCCTCCCTGGAGTGAAATAATGATGACGATGTAAAAGGCACGATGGCGACGATTCGTTTATAATTCTTTATAATCTCACAGGGTGATTCCATGCCAAATCAACCAATTTGGAATTAAAATCTGACAGGACCATCACCGCTTTTAATAATTTTTGGTGCGTTTGTTGAAAACTAAGAAAAGGAAAATTTCAAAAGTATAAGATTTTTGGTCGACCAGGGTCCGAAATACGGGTTGTTGAACTTTGGCTGAAATGCTTCGACCCAAACATGTTAATCGGTCATATCTCAGCTCTAATGGGACCTAGAGAGGTGATATATAAACCAAATTAAAGGTTTTTGATAGGGCTTTCTGGGCAAACAAATTAGAAAGCAGTTAAAAAGTAGTCAAGTATTCAAAAATGACATTTACACCTTTCGACCTAACCATCCAAAAAATGCATTTTAAATATTTTTTATATTTCAACCACATACTAAGCTCATCATAAGCTATCATATCTGTCAAAATCAGACTGGGCACTCTTATAGTTCTCCTGCAATAATTATTTTACTATGATCAGGTTTTAACACGTGGTAAAGTATTAAATTCATAATGTGATATATTTGTACACCAATTTTGATCATTGGGGGCTTTTTGCGAACATGTTCTCTTAAATTATGTTATATTTTGTTTTATTATTCATTACTTGTGATTTGAACACTCTTTCAGAGACTGCAATCAAATGGTCTATTTCAAATCATATGAATATAGCAATGGTCAGTGGACACTGGATACCCTTATTAAATTTAATGCTTAATAATTTATAATATATTATAATAATAGCTTATAATTTATATCAACTTATATCAACTATTTATATCAACTAAACGCGTCTGTGACAAAGCTCAATTAAAATAGGTAGGTATCTCTTTATTCGTAACGAATACAGGGTAATATAGACAACATTAACAATATTCGAACGTAAACTAAATAAGAGGTGCGTCAAACTTTATATCATAATAATAGTGCATTAATGAGCAGCTGAATGGATTTAATGCCCAGTTTTCTGACGTTATCTGGCAACAGGTGAATAAAAGGCTTTTCCAGTCCTTAATTATTTATTTCATCACCCTATGCACCTAATTAAGTAAGTCTTATAAAACTCAAGTCAATAATAGTTCCATAAATATTTAAGAACGAAGGCACCATCGGCGATGAGAAAAATATGTTTTCTACGCTCATTTTGCTCACTTTCACTGTTCCGATCGACTTCAAATTTTGCACACATGTGTAGTAAAGAATACTACACAATATTTTAATGTGGGAGATCTGATGGTGCCGAATCGGCGACGGGCAAACTAAGTTTTATAAGCTCATTTTGCCTCACTTCTATATGTCCGATCGCCTTAAAAATTGGCACACATGTGTACTAGTGTAGTTCACAATACAACACAATAGTTTCATGTGATAGAACTGATGCGAAGGCACCATCGGCGACGGGCAAATATAAGTTTTTTAAGCTCATTTTGCTTCACTTCCATATCTTAAAAGGCATTATTAGGTATTAAATTAACATTACAATTCTCGAATACTAAAAAGTATTAAATAAAATATAGTAAAAACAAGTTTTTAGTAAAGCTTTTATTTAAATGCACTAAAAAGTATAAAATAATATTTTTGTCACCCTAAGGTACTGCATTACAATAAGTCCCCGTAAAACAAAAATAAAAGCGTGGGGCATTAGCCTATAAGTTAATCGACTGAGATGAAAATGAATTTTTCTACATCCATTCTCCACGCTTTTATTTTTTGTTATAGGCCTACATGGACTCGTTGGAATGCAGTACCTTAGGGTGTCAAAAATATAATTTTATACTTCTTAGTGCATTTAAATAATAGCTTTACTTAAAAATTTGTTTCCCTGACTGAACCCTGACTTACTATATTTTCTCATGTAATGTAGTTTGGTGCCAGGGTAATTAGCTAAATTAGCCAATAGACGAGCCAACAATATATTGAACCCTGCTATAGAGAAAACAACCACATCATTTACCAGAATTTCCCAGAAGTGCTACCAGTACTTACTCCAGCTCCAACATAGCCATATATAAAGGTAGCAGAAATAGGGAAGAAAGTTAAAAGCTTATTTCAATCCCAAATTATAATATGAAAGTTTCAGAGTTTCAATGACACTGAATGAGTTTTAGGAGATGGAAAGCAATTTAGCAATGCAGTTTGATATTCTTTAGAGGCTCAGGTAGTTAGACTTGAAAATCCACACATTGCTGAAAATGATGAAATAAATCTTTATAGAAACATTGTGAATCTTTCAATAAGTAATTTGTAAACTATAGGCCTACACCTCTTAAAACGAGCAAAATAAATCGCACCATTGATAGAAAAACTAAACATCTTCAAAAAGGCGAGGACTTATTCCAAGTCACTGTTGGAATAAGTCACTGTAGAACAAATCCAACAAAACATCAAATCAACAAAAAATGGCTACTTCCTTTGTCCTGAAAAGACCAGCATTCATCACCCAAAACATCTTTGACCAATTGCACTACAATATCTCACTGATCTGAGATCTCTTCAATATCTCATTACAAACAATACCATTCCCCACATTTGGAAACTTTCAAAAATAATCCCAATCCTGAAACCAAACAAAAAACCTAACCCAAGAACCTCTTACAATCCCATCTCGCTTCTCTAACCCATAGCAAAATGTCTTTAGAAAGCCACTCTACCAACTCTCACCTCACACATCGCTGTAAAGGACTACGAACATGATTTCAAGGCCAAACAATCCACAGACGCTGCTATCCAAAACATCACAACACGATCGCTAAAGGTTTCAATCAGAAAGCCCTACCAAAACGGACTGTTTTTTTCACTTTATATGAGCAACTGTTAACAACTTGTTAACTGTTAACTGTTATTTAAAACTGTTAACATACCTACACATAATATAAGCAAATTACAAAGCGCAAGTACAATACAATGACAATTTAACGTCCGGTTCCTCACCCGAAGGCGATGTCAGGCACAAGTACTCCATCAATGCTTATCAAGTTCATAGCCAACTGGGCTACATTAAGGGCCACCTACACCCTCTACCCTTTTCAAGTCAACATTTGTAGTTCGACAAGCCGCTGTATGATTGTTGCATGCTTTATTGTACATGGACTTATCCAAGTGCTCTGCGACAAGATAAATTTATTCACATTTTACTTTTAAGCTATATATAGAGTCTTCTTAGATTTTTTATTCATACAAAGCAAACTCCCAGTGAAGAAGTTATTCCTTGTCTGAACCCATTTCTTTAACAGTGATAGATATATAAACAATTGAAAATAGAGTATTACGATCACTGTCTGCAAAATCCTCACATCAGCACATCATCTTCTATATCAGGCTCAGAAGAACAATTAAATGGTATGTATTTTGTCCTCTGGTAGAGACAGTGAATTAAATCTACCATTAACAAAACCGATTTTGGAGACTTCATATTGTAACAATGATGAATGAAATATTCATCATTGTTACAATATGAAGTGGAGTAAGGCAAGGTTGTTGCATATCGCCGCAACTGTTCAACATTTATACTGAGAAAATGTTGTCAAGAGGCTATGAAAGGTGTCGAGGAAGGAGTTAAAATCGGAGTAAAACTGATGAAAGATGTGAGATATTCAATGGATCATGGTATGATTGCGGGAAATGAGAAACGATTGCAAAAGATTATGAATTCCACATATTCCACTGCAACGAAATATGACATGAAGATAACATTAAAAATATTAAAAAGACGAAGAACATGTGAGTGTCAAGAAAAGAGGGAAGAACAAGCAACAAACCGTGGTAGAGTCTTCCATTTGTAGAGTGAATGAGTCATCACAAGGACGCTTAATCCATGAGATGGTAAGAGCTTTAACACACTGTTCCGATAACATGGGAGGATCTGTCTGTGTGGGTACTGTACCACTAGTGTATAGACAAACTGTCTCACTCCACGGGCTGTGTTAACAAAACAATGTAAACAAATTGTCTCAATTCATGGATGCATACACAACAATTATACACAAATAATCTAACTTCATGCGCTGTACACTTATGATAAAGGGAGGGATAAACTGTCCAACTTCATGCAACATACACACAACATTATGAACTAGCATGAACTAACATTACACATAACACTGAAAAACTAGTGCTGATGTACATCAGCACAGATTAGCTTATCTCTGAAGATAAAGCTAGCAGCTCTAACTCTTAAACTGCTGATGGCCATGAAGAATGCAAACTATTGAACCTATCCATTAAACACCAAGTCATGTATAGGCCTACCAACCATCAAAATCCCAGAAATTCTCGGTGTCACCTTTGATCCTAAACTAACATTTAATGAACACAGCAACATTGTCAAAACGAATACCCAAAACAAATGATTAAGCTTACCGACTGTGGATCAATAGGCGCACAGTTCAAATCCATAGCTAGCTGGTCGTTAATACACTGCAGGAAGCAAACGTTAAACGGCTTTAGCCTAAAAAAATTCTTAAATCTGTCACATCAACCAGCTGGGGCAAACCAAACAAAACACTTGTCGCAACCAGCAGGTGCTATCACCAGACCAATTATCGAGTACGCCAGCACAGTCCACAGTCTAGTCACTACTATTCACTAATATGTGTTCATGTAATTTTTCCTATACTTAGTTTCTCTTTTCACTCTTCACTGAATTATTCACTTATACAATGTAATACAATACAAAGGGACATTTTATACACCTCTATTTACTAAATATCTCAAAGGCGCTTTTGGAACAGTACAGGAAAATTGTAGTATAGACTGCCATAGGCCACATACGATGTGACAAGGCCTCCGCAGGTCTGAAATTTGAGCGATCAATTGGTCTAGTACACAGAAGCCATGGACTAGACCACTCTGCCCTTCACTGCTCTTCTACATTGTAGATGTAGATGATGCCAACGCTAAATACCTCTTACAAGCAAGTGTAGATGCTCGTAGTTTACATTTCGTCTTGCATTTATTCTTATATTTCTGGATCAAACATTGACCACTTATTCCAAATCTCATGCATATTCTCTTTATCCATTATATTATATTTCCATTGTAAGCACCCAGCAGATGTGAATGCTCCTAATATTGTTAATTTCTCTAGTTTCTTGAGCATGGAAACTGAATTAATATCTTGTTCAGTTTCTTTATTTTAGTAGTCTGCCATGCAGATAATAATATGAAATAGAGAAATGGACTACAAAGAGAGAGAAAGAGGGACAAAGAGATGAAGAGAGAAAGAAACTGAGAGAATGGAAGAGAAAGAGTGAAAAAGACCGAATAGGAAAATTGTAACCTCATTCCATGTGCATTAACAGCTGCCAGACGGAATATATAGCTCATAGAGGGAGAGAGCTTGACAACTTTGAACTGTTTCTGTGATCCGTTATACACCTCTACAAACTTCATATCACCGTGGCCCTAAAAACATATCACATGTCACAGCGAATACTATCTATCAGTCATGGGCAAAATCAAATCGCGATTAGATGTAAATCGCGATTTAAATCACCAACGTGATTTAATTTGGCTATGTGGCGATTCGTATTGAAAATGTGGCGTTTCGATTCGATTAGAATCGAGCTTTTCGCGATTTTATTTGCGATTTGAGGTCAAATCCTGTACTTTTGCATGAAAAATATTAACTTAATTCTTCGAAAGTATGGTAGCAATTCTAACACCTTCATATTCCATCACAATGATACCATATATGAGCTACTAAAGTGACTGCAGTTTGGCATTGCTATTGGGAACAAGTGATTATCATGCCATTACCGCTTCAGATCGGCATATATTATAATAGTACAGCTTCAATTTATTATATTAAATTATAATATCTATTATATATTATAACATATCGCTGTGTTGGATCCAGCAAACATTATAATAGACCAGATGAAAGCTGCACGTGTTTCGCAGAAGCAGACTAATGCAGTCACTGGTTAATGAGACCTTTCTCTCATCTCTCTCTCCCTCCCTCTATTGCACTGCCAAATGGCAGGTCCAAGGTACATATTCTGCAACGCAGTCCGCTATCACGCTCTCTAATGAGCACCCCATCGATCATCAAGTTGATCCTATCAAAAAGGCTATGCCTTTACCCAATACATCTGGAAGCATAACTGATTTGATCGCTTACATAAGTGGACCATTCTGCTGTAGTTAATCCTGGACCTGGCCATTGGACTCGTATACACTTTCAAGTCAGGAGAATTTGAATGCTATTCCATGTTAGGGACCTATAAGGCTCTAAAACGGCACTAGATGGAATTGTAGAAAGTGTGGCATAAGTCCGCCATCTTGAATCAAAGATGGCCACCAACGCGTGCATAAGCTGGAATATCTCGAAAAGTTTAAGCAATAGAGTGGTGATTTAGGTGTCTGTGGTACGGTTTTCGGGGTCAAGGAATTCAAATAACACATTACCAATATTGTGGAATGGTCATGTGATCATAAGTTCAAAGATGGCCGCCAACGCGTGCATAAGCTGGAATATCTCGAGAAGATTAAGTGATAGAGTGGTGATTTTGGTGTCTGGGGTATGATTTTCGGGGTCAAGAAATCCAAATAACATATTTCCAATATTGTTAAATGGTCACGTGATCATGAAATCAAAGATGTTTGAAGTTTATGAACATGTTGGAAGTCATTTTGACTTCATGATCATGTGACGGTAAACCAAGTAATGGCGGTCCCAAATTATCATTATGATTTTAGGGTTAGTGCTAGGGTTAGGGTTTTGGTGACAAATATTATTTTATGGTGAGGGTAGGGGTTGGGGTTAGGCTTAGACTAAGACTAACACCACCCCAAACCCTACACTAACCCTAAATTAGCCTAAAAACGAACCCTAATCCTATCAAAACGTCCCTTATTAAACGTAAGGTTTAAATAAATATAACAGAAAGCATAAGTGATAGAATTCTGAAATTTGGTACACTTACTTGTTGGTCATTCTACGCTTTTGGTGTAGATTTAAAGAAAATCGGACGTGAATATGAATTTGGGACTACCGTTACGAGTACAATGGCCAGGTCCAGATTATATAGATCAAGAAATACAATAAAAATTTGGTCATAACGTCTCGTATATATTATACTGCTGAAGAATTGATTATGAATTTTATATGTATCATGGACAAGCTAGATTTTATTGCTAGACCTATGGCTCAAATTTAAGATTGACATTTCAGTTTTAATTTATGGAAATTAGAAATATATTCAATAATTACACACTGCAGAAAATCCTGTCATACACAAGAAACACTCTATATATTGTAAAATCATTGGCACAATCATGCCGCCTACATGAAAGTTTGTGAAAGTTTCAGTTTTAAACTATCAAAAAAATTATTATAACAAGGTTTCTTTGATAATCCAGAACAAATTGAGACTACATGTAATGGTACAGGGACGCTACGATGAATGGCTTTGATGTACTATACCGAAAACACATCGTAAATAAAAGAGCGGGGGTAGAAGCCCCAAGTCATAAACCATAGGTGGGTGAGACTCGTGAGAGGAGAAACTTTGATTGACAGGTCATGCCATCAATTATTCTCTGCTCTATAGCCTCTATTCAGAAAATTCACCAATTTTTGATATGTGCAATTTTTGATATGTATAGATATGAAACGATGATTAGATTAAAGTATGTCTGCTGAGGTGAGCATCTATTGTATTGGCTTCTACGAAACACGTGCAGCTTTCGGATGGTCTATTCTATAAAACTCCGAAGCCATCATGCAATACCAATCTTAATTTTCATACGTTATTATGTGTAGAGTCTGTGTTGGGTCCGGCTTTTTAAAAATAGTCCAACTGATAATCTGCACGTGTCTTGCAAGAGCTGACTAACGCAGATACTGAGAGAAGGTAATGGAAAACCACGTCAGAAACCTATATTTTCCTTGAACAACGGCATCATTTAGGTGTGGAAAAGGCAAAGCCTTTGTAATGAGACGAACTTATTGGGTTGGTCGATGGTGTGCTCATTGAATTTTTGCTTGAACCTGCGACGTGGCAAAGCACTAGATAGATAGATACAATTGAAAAACACCATACAAGGTCAAGTTATCAATACATGCATGCATAGCATAATAATCATAAGTATATACTCATGACATCTCTCTCTCTCTCTTTCTCTCTAGTGCACTGCCAAATGGCAGGTCCAAGGTACATATTCTGAAAACACGGTCTGCTATCACACTTACTAATGAGCACCCCATCGATCATCAAGTTGACCCCATCAAAAGACCATGCCTGTACCACACCCAAAATGTAACCTTCTTTCTTGGGTATATATATTTTGACTTCTGAGGTGGTTTCCCGTTGCCTTCCTCAGTATGAAAATATCTGCGTTAATCGGCTGTTACGAAATATAAGCAGTTTACAGTTGGTCTATTCTCAAGTTTCCCGGATTCAACACGGAACTCATGACATACGAACGAATAATTGAAGTTGAAAAAATAGATAAAAATGTTTCTTACAATTTATTTTTAGATGTAATTAAAATCTTGCTATACTCTCCCTCTACAGTATCTGCTTTAGTGACTAAAGCAGATACTGTAGAGGGTATAGTATACAAGAGCATAAGAGTATACTGTATCATATGAGTATACTGTATACTCTTACAATTTTATATTGAGCTGTAGATGTCATTAAAATCTTGCTTTACTACTGTATCTGTTTTAGTCACCTCTTACAATTTTGCATTAATAATTAATTATGTCATTAAAATCTTGCACCTCTGCAGTATCTGTATTAGTCATCTCTTATAAACACGAGCAATTAACTGTTGACTAAATGCTCATTTATTCGAACTCACTCGGAGAAATGATCACTACTGCAAATACTGTCTTTAAATATAGCATAATAATAGCCTTATGTAGCCGATATATACAGGGTGGGCCAATACTTTACACCCCCTAGCGAAATCTCAACAACTTCATCAGAATTAAGATTTTAAAAAATATTATAAGGAGTTCTTGAGGAGGAATGTTGAAATATAACTTCCAAATTTGGTCGAAAAATATTAAAAAATAAATAAGTTACAGAGTTTCTATGAAAAAATCGAAATAAAATATAGTAAAGACAAGTTTTTTAATAAAGCTTTTATTTAAATGTACTAAAAAGTATAAAATAATCTTTTTGACAGCCTAGGTACTGCATTCCAACAAGTCCCCGAATAACAAAAAATAAATGCGTGGGGGATGGATATTGAAAAGTTGATTTTCGTCACAGTCGATTAGCTAATGCCCCACGCTTTTATTTTTTGTTATTCGGGGACTTATTGGAACGCAGTACCTAGGCTGTCAAAAAGATTATTTTATACTTTTTAGTGCAATTAAATAAAAGCTTTATTAAAAAACTTGTTTTTACGATATTTTATTTTATACTTTTTAGTATTCGAGAATTTTATTATTAATTGAATACCTGTTATGTCTTTTAAAATATGGAAGTAAATCAAAATGAGCTTAGAAACACAATATGTTATAAAACACAATATGCTATGTGATAGAACTGATGGTGTGAAGGCACCATCAGTCGCCGATGGTGCTTTCAGTACCATCAATTCTCCCACATGAAAATATTTTGTTGCATTCTTAACTACACATGTGTGGAAATATTGATGTCGGTCGGAAATATGGAAGTGGGCAAAATGAGTTTAGAAAACTCTTTTGTACGTCGCCGATGATGCTGAAGGCACCATCGGAGCCCCCACATGAAATAGTGTGTGGTATTCAGAAATACACATATGTGCAAAATTTGAAGTCGATCGGAAATATGGAAGTGTGGCAAAATGAGCTTAGAAAAATTATTTTTCCTATCGCCGATGGTGCCTTCGGCACTATCAGATCGCCTACAACAAAATATTGCATTGTCGTCAGGAATATGTAAGTGTGCCAAATTTGGAGACGATCGGAGAAGTGGAAGTGGGTAAAATAGACGCTGCAAGATTTCACCCATACTAACATACATATATACATACTTACATACATACAAGTGAACATAAAATAAAAGCTTTTAAAATGCAAATTAACAAAGCTTATTAAATATTTAGCATTGACACAAGAATGGATCTGCTCGCGTCTCACCTTTCTCAACGCTCTCAATCGGATGCCATTCTCCAAGTCTTCCGCTCCTTCGCAGAGTTCCGCAAGGATCAGTACTGCGTCCCCTGCTTTTCACTTTGTATACCACTCCTCTAAGCCATTTACTCACGATTCTTCATTGCAATTCCATTTTTACGCTGATGATACTCAAATTTATGTCTCTTTTTCTAGCACCGAAGCTAATGT
>JAQFZF010004410.1:0-10580 GCA_034695365.1 Enchytraeus norvegicus
AGTCAATAATAATAAAATATAATAAAATTCCAGTCGCGACTACTAACGTGCCCCATTGTAAAATCCCATAGGATATGCTTTATATATATATAAATATATATATATATCTTATATATTAAATAATATATATTATTGTTGTGTAAATTGTTTTTCAGCCTATCCACCTGATTCCTGTAATACTTCGCCAGGTGGCAGCAATCAGAAGATTAGACCAGGGCAGACGAGGCCCAATCAGGGCCTGCCCCCGGGCGTACATGGTGTGCCCCAGGGTCAACCTCAGGGCCCAAATCAAGGACACACCCAGGCTCTACAGGGCGCGCCCCAGGGCTTACAGTGCCTGCCACAGGGCTTACAGGGCCTGCCCCAGGGCCTTCCTCAGGGTTACCCACTAGGCTTACCTCAAGGCTTTTCCCAGGGGCTTAATTCAGGCCAACTTCACGGCCTTACCCAGGGCCAGCCTCAGCACGTGCCTCAGGGCCTTCCCCAGGGCGCCCATCAGGGCCTTCCCCAGAGCCATAATGGTCATCCTACATCCCCTCCCATGTACTCCTCCCCTGTCCAGGGCTGCCTGTCAGACACAGCCCTACCCAGGGTCTCAAGGACCATGGATCCAAGGTTTGAGCCCCCTCAGCGGTCGGTCACCCCTCCCACAACAAAATCCTCTAAACAACATCGCAACAGCACCACCCCTGTCACTGCACAGTTCAATAACCTGCTCTATGATGTCATGGACAACATGGCTAGGAAACAGGCCCAGGCTGGTAGGTGTTTAGGTTAATATCTCGGTATAATCTGTGTTGGGCACAGAAAAATTCATAAAATTTGAAGTCACCGTCAACTGTTGGCGTTTCCGTAAGAGGCGAATGACGTAGGTTCTGCTGAATGCAATAGATTCCCCCCCCCCCTCACGCCCGCTCCTAGATCTGCCCCTGGCTGGTCCGAAACCTAAACTCATATATAGTTCTATTCGATTCACGACAAGCGATCCAAGGTGGAAAATAAAATAATCAAATCAGTGATTCCATCGTAATGGCTAAATCTTCTATCATTTTCATACATATTATGTCTTCAATGAGAAATAAAATTTGTGATTATAGTTTGTACATAACTTTTCAGTGTCTGCTTTTGGTCTCATTTACATACACACAGTTGTTGCTGAATCTAGTCTTAATGTCCTGAGAGTACAGGCGCTCTGTAGTTATTCTGTAGTTACAAAATACTTATTTTTCCTTCAGAGATACTATAATTAATCTCATAAATCTGTTTTTGTCTATATGTTTGAGATTATTAATTGTTTTGCTTACTAAATGATAATATTATTCTCCCGTAGGCGTGTTCTGTAATGGACTGTTGGCCCGGTGCTGGGTGCTTTTGGAGTGAAGACTGAAAAATCTGGATAACATTCTTAAAACCATTCGCTGTGACTGTAGTGCTCGATTTTGTTGAGCCGTCTTGGAGAAAAACCTTGCTTCTGAACCTTGACGTTAAACGCACTCCGACCTGTCTTTTTTTCAAAATCCACATCTTTCTCTGTGTTTTGAAAATCATCACTTAGGCTAGCTCACTACTAGACTCCCACATTGATGTTATTTGTATATTATACTAATTTATAATAGTGATTATGATAATAGTTTAACTAGTCGGTTTCATCTTAGGATGAAGTCAGAGACCTTCTTTAATATCAATCTTGCAATCACAGATTGTTGCAGTCTAATTCACAATGAATATGTCAACAAATTAAATTGTAATTTGCATCATAATATATATATAATATATAAAAGATGCAAAATGAAATTTAAAATGCACTACGCTAAATGGATTGCTCGAGTCAAAATACCGATGACGTAAAGTTGATTGATTGACTAATCTTATTGATTAATCATACCTTTATTTTACATGTATTCATGGTTGTCCTCATCAAACTCCTCATCTAATTGTCGACAGTATAAAAAATTAAACTCCTCTTCGAATCACCCCGCACAGTGTTTTGCATTGTATTGTATAGTATGAACACTGTATGGTATTGCATTGTATTATTGGCTACAGCATGGTAAATATTGTATTGTATTGTATGGTATTAGTAGATATTGTATTGTATTTAAATGTATCACATTTAGCATCTTGTCATGTTAAGTACTTCTATCATGTCTTTGGAAATAATATTTCATGAATAATTATGTATTTTGATGGATAGAAAATGTATAAGACTGAAGTCTAGACTGAATAATCACGCTTTTATTTAATTTATGTAAATATAAAATATAATCTCATTAAATATAATTTATTATTTATTTTTTCCTTTTTTTGCTGTAGCTTCATCGCGCCTGTCATCACCAGACTCCTCCCACTTAGTGGCGGGTATAAAGAATCGCCACTCTGCCACTCTAGGTGGAGCTAAGGTCCTGTGTCATGTCCCACCCGTGACCCCGCCCCCTGGACAGTATGCGCTCTCAACGGAGGGCTATCATTGGATGTCGTCAGGTGATGGGCGGCGGCCTACGTCAACTGACGGTATCTTACAACATGCAGCCAATCAGAACGTTTATCAGTCAATTGGGCAAACCTCTACTTCAATAGGTGGGGTCAATGTGATGAGAGAACGTAATAGTATTGTAGATAATAAATTAAACTCTTTCATTGGGTCACGAGAGTTGAGCTCTGTGGTTGGCTCGCGTGATGGCCAGTCCAGTTTTACGATTGTTTCACGTGATAGTGTCCCGAGCGGTGTAAAAATTGACGCCAATTATCGTAACAATACTCCTTCAAGCCATCATGTTCATAGTCATAGTTCATTTACTCAGAACATTGAAACTCCTGGGCAATTATATCAGAGCGGTGTAACTGGTGATAACGTTGTACCTCAGATTCAGCGTAGCGATGGTGCCCAACGGCACAGTCAGCCAAATACAGTGTTGAAGAATGAGTTCAATCAGCGACAGGGTAGCATTTCTTCACCGGAATCTTCAAGCGATAGAAACAGTATAAAATCGCAGCAAGATGGCGCAAGACACCCGCCATCCCCACGCGCATATCAGACTGATAATAGAGTAGGTCAGGAAGGGTCCCCTAGAGGAGTTCAGCACCACGAAGGGTCCCCGCGGCACCTGAGAACAGATGATTCGGGGAAATCTAGTCCAATGAGTCGACCAACATCCTGGCAACAGAACACAGAGCCCATAGCCAGGGTGGGATCAGGTAGGTATGACAGGAGGTCTATAGAGGTCTCGGATATACAGCAAGATGTCAAGTATGTGACGCAGATGTTGCCGCGGCAGACTTCGCTCGGGTTTCCTGTCCAGTTTGTTTCCGATGCTGATCGTAAAGTGGGAACGCAGGAACTGATACAACAGCAACAGCAACTAATTAATCAACAGCAACATCATATAGTACAACAACAGCAACAACAACAGACAGTGCAACAACGTCAATATCAGTTTCAGGAATTACAACAGCAACAAATATTAAGACAACAACAAAGACCCCAACAACAACAGTATCACTCAGCCACTGCACCACCAGGCTCGGTCTCGCGCACATTTGGTGCTGCACCGGGTCTGGCTAATTCTAACTCCACCGCGGCAATGCCTCGAGGAGACACCGACGGTAATAAATCGTTTCTCGGGCGAGGATTCTCCACCCCGCAGAGCCAGGGCATGGAATTATTTCAACGTCAGCTTCAGATGAAATTAGAAGAACAGAACCTGCGCAGATCCGGCGGAGAATTCGGGCATCCTTCTGATTCCAGTAGAATCGTGCGACTACCCGGTGGTTCGGAGAGGGGTAATTTATACGCCAGGGGTTCTTACGCAGAGAGGGATATAGTTTACCCGGCGCCACAGCCACCGCCTAAAACCAGAACGGCTGGCGGTGCGCAGGAGAATAAGCGGTTAAGTGCGGGAGAGGTTGCACCAGGGTTTGCTTTGTATGATAGACCGAGGCCTGTGCCTGTGGAGACTAAGGGTGGAAGAGCTGCAGGGTATGTTGTATGATGATATTACTTATAAATATAATTGGATCTAATATTGTATTATAATTAGAATTGTATTATAATTCTATATTAATTATAAATGTGATTTTAACAATCTGCTTAAATGGTAAATTTCAAATGGTAAATATTCATATAAATATAAAATTTATTGCCTAAGTTGTCATTTGAGTAATTGTTACAAGATTTTGTTTTACTGATGTGGGTTAACATGCCTGAGGTTAAAAATATCAATAAATAACAATTAATGATCCATATTTACTACATATTTAGATTATGTTCATTTATTAAAATTATAATTATAATTATTATGGTAACTATTCACACAAGAAATATGGGAATAGAAATTAGATTCTTAAGAATATTCACGGTTTTACATATTTTAATCAGCTTAACAAAAGGTATCTTAATAATTCTAATAAAAGTTAATGTTAGATAGATGCAATGACACTACTAATTCACTTTATATAATTATATATCTTTATCGGTGTTAACGATTGTTATCAATTAATTGGTTAATAAGTTTTGACCCATGTTGACTTCAGATAACTTGAGCACATAAGCCAACCAAAATCTGGTGTGTTCGTAAGAGTGAACTAACAAATTATAATTATCTGCTACAAGGAAAGTCAAGTGATCTGCACCTTCTGTGTACTGGACCATTAGGTAGCTCAAATCTCATCTGGATTGGATTAATCCAGATGGGATCGGATTTTATATAATACAATTTATATATATAAAATTTATATATACAATTTACATCATATCAGATTGGATTAAAAGATGCAAAATGAAATTAAACTTCACTACATAGTGCTAAATTGATTGAGTCCAAATAGCAATGACGTTGCTGTAAAGTTGATTGATTGACTAATCTTATTGATTAATCTTACCTTTATTTTGGCTGTAGCTTCATCGCGCCTGTCCTCACCAGAGTCCTCCCACTTAGTGGCGATTCTTGAGAGACTTGATGAGGTTTTGTCAGCAGTGTTCAATTTGAGCTGTAAACTTATTAAGATCGACTGATTGCTATACTGATTTATTGATTTATTGATTTATTGTCAATGATTGATTGATTGATCGATTGATTGATGATTGATTGATTGATTGATTGATTGATTGATTACAGGTATGGTAGTGTAGGTATGACGGACTCACCCAGTGGCAGGTTGATTGTAGTGACACGGACAGGCAATGAGAGAGATACAGAGCGATACTCAGAGACACATGGGAGAGGACATCGAGTGGAAGATAGAAGGAGCGAGGGGTGTCAGCAGCAGGGCAAGCATGGTGCTAAGCAGAGTGCTAAACAGAGTGCTAGTAATCACCATAGTGACAGTGATGAAGATGATAATCATCGTGATACTCAAAGTATGTTATAGTTTTGCTTTCTTTAATTCCTGTAAATTTAATTTTAAAATGCCCTGGGTTGTTAATGACCCTGGGCTTGAAAAAGATCAAATTGATATTATAGCTCAAAAAAATATATAGATAAAAGTCTATGTTTAAAAATCTCCGAAACTCTGGAATGTCATCTAGCTGAAGGTGCCGCGGAAGCATGTAGCATTATAGCGCTGGAGTTCCATTGACAACTGTTGCCACAGGAAAGCCTTCTCCTGTGTATTGGCACATGACATTAATTTACACATGTTTACAGAGTTGTTGATTAGTTTACTGTCACTTATTAATCTTGCCTTTGCCGCAGATAGTGCTCAATACTGTAAGTTTAGGTGCACAATTGGCCGTCCTCTCATTGACACTCATAATTACACCCATGCCAAGGGTGTTTGTTCTACAGAATGTTTTTAGACAGACGCAGGATTTTGAACCCAGGCCTCTTTATAACACCTAGGTATACAAGGTATCTCAGATATGCTTTTGAAATAGTGTGAAAATTTGTTTAGCCTGTCATGGGCCACACACGACATGACAAGGCCTCTGCAATTTTGAGCGACCAATTGATCTATTACACACAAGTCATGGCCCAGACCACTCTGCCCTTCACTGCAATATCTGCGTTAGTAGACTTTAACGAAGCACATGCAGTTGTTGGTTATTCTATTCTCACGTTTTCCGGACCCAACACGGATATTAATAACGACGTCCCTTAGATAAGAAAACGGACGTTAAATCGTCAATAAATAATAGATGATTATTTTTAATATATAATATACTGATATACAATGAGAATTTAGCGCCTGTTTCCTCATTGGAACATGGATGTCAGGGATATAATAGTAAATAATTTATGTTAATTAGTTTTTTTATTATCCTGGGTTTATACAGCCCTTTGAGTTTTTATAATATCGATTCATTAATAACGAATGTACTAGAAATTTCTATAATTTCTCTGTATGTGCCAGGCCTTACCTTTAGGGTACAGAGACGAGACAGTCTGGCCAAGTTTTTGAGGAATCGACCCGCTAAACGAGACCTCATTGAGCGCAATATTCTACCAGCCAAGAGCGACGCTGAGAAATTACAAGAAAAGACCATTATTGGAAGCAAGCTGAATCGGTATGTCTGAATTTAGTAGACATTAGTAGCAAAACCTTCAAAAGGCTCTCTACAGAACATTTCACATTAATGTTTACAAATTTAATTCAGCAAGACTTACTATTATGTCTAATCGCATGAAGCAAATGTAGGCCTAAGCCTACAAGCCAGACAGTAACCCACACAGTCAGTGACCCATAACCAGCAGACAAACAATTAGCCTAAAATAATTATCCATGGTCCCCAATACACGGACGGCCTCCATATAACTTTGCTCGCAGGCCTACAATAGGCTACAGGTCTCGATGTCCCAGATATTGTCCCAGAAACGTTATGGATGTAACAGGATATGAGCTTTATATAGATAGATAGTTAGAGCACTGTACATTCTCTGAATGGCCTATGGACTGAATGCAAGGCTGTAAAGCTGTGTTTGACATCTGGTTCCGCATCGCAAGGATCCTGTCAGAGACGGACCCGGCTCGTAGACAGACACACAAACTTTTCACTCTAAACGTTTATTTTGATTTATAACTGACAATGTATATTTAATATTATAAACGTCAGGGAGTGTTAGAAATCAAACGGTTGTCCACGTGTTGTTGTAAAGCATATAATATATATGTAACAAGTAACAAGCCTGTGTATGTTTTATTATTCTGCAGTGTATTAATATTTAAACAATTATTGAAAACTGTAAAATTTAATGTCTAACTATGCGAGTCGACGGTGGATCCCGTCAAACATGGCGTTCTATCCCAGAATGCACCCGAAAGTGGAATTCGCCAAAACTGTGAATACACAGAATTCATATGAGATAAATCAATGATTTATTTATATTGTGGTGTATTATGTGCAGAATTCTGTAACATCAGCATTTATCAAGTTAATTCAATAAACGAATATTTATTATATAACAGTTTTGCACAGCCTCGATGAGCCGAAGGGCCACATAAATGTTTTTTTATGTTGTCGCGGGCCTAGCTAACTTTTTCACCATGCTTCAGAGGCGGGCCGAGCTTTTTCCGGGGAGGGCCAAAAAATTACCTTTCTTCATTGCTATTCAATTAGCAAACTAAAGAGCTAAGAAAAATTTAGGGGGTCAAAACATTTGAGGTAGGGGCAGCCCCTCCTTATCACGAAATGTTATTTATTTATCAAACTATTTGTTATTTTGACACTACAAATGTTCACAATATAAATTAAATTTTTCACTCCAGCTCTCAGTGGGTCTATTGGCAAGGCTCGGCAGGCCGCATGTGGCCCGCGGGCCGCGGTTTGTGCTCCTCTGTTATATCGTAAGATTAATGTTTGATTTAATTGTATATTTTAGACGACTGAGCCTGCGGCCCACGGCAGAGGAGCTTGAGGAGAAACACATTCTGCTCAGTAAGTGAAATGTACTGAATTGTTTCGTTACTGAATTGTTACTGAATTGTTTTGAACTCTAGGAAAATTGTGACATGCACAGATTCTTTTTTCATTTATTTATTATTAAATTAATTAATTCCACAGTTAATTCCACATGAAGATTACAGATGAATGGTTACATATTCGAGTCTCAGCCAGGTTCGTCTCTGACAGTCTATCTATCTATCGAGTGCTCTGCCAAGTAGAGGTCGACCGAATCTATTTTTCGTTTTCGATACCGAAAAAGCCGAAAATCCATTTTTCTGGTTTTTTTTGGCCTTAAAAAAACTTCCTTTTTCGGTTCTTTTATTTCTCGGCCGAAAAAAATTTCATTTTTCGACCTAAACCGACAAATATTAATATTATTTACATGCATATTATTTATTTAAATAAAATGTAAGCTATTGCTTTCTTTGACTAGTACCACTGCACAATACGATAAGAAGAGTCGATCAATCTAAGGCCGCAGTTTAGGAGTAGGCTACTACATTTAACAATAATATTGCGATATATTGTATACCCACTCACTCTCTTATGTTAGTCAGTATCATATTATGATACTGGCTAACATAAGAAAGTGGGTATACAATATGTCGCAGTAAGCCTATTCATTAAATTTTGCTACAAATATTTACGAAATGTCCCGCATTTTGTATCACTTGTCTGTTGCCTCTAGCTCGGTTATATATATATCTATAATATCTCATTCAACTGTTACAGTTAACAGGATGCCCATTGTCCAAATGTCCAAGGCACATATTTCTTTTCCGATTTTCTATCACACTCGCTAATGAGCATTGATTGACAAGTTGATCAAATGATAAATACTTACTGTGTGCTACGGTGCATCTAAAATGTAGTCTTTAGCATGGACAAATTATGTACAGGACCGTACCTAGTTCTATGTGTATAAATAATATCCTGACTAAGTACTGCGCTTTTTATTTTTTCGTTTTTCGGCCAAAAAGAAATTTCCTTTTTCGGTTTTTTTATTTTTTGGCCGAAAAAATATTTCCTTTTTCGGTTTTTTATTTTTCAGCAGAAAAAGGGATTCCTTTATCGGTCGACCTCTACTGCCAAGTGGCAGGTCCATGGCATACAAAGCCTCCATCTCTCTATCCCTATTAATCTTTGCAGCCTCTACTGAGGGAGAGCACGACACTGAGGGCCTTAGCTTAGTTTGAATGCCATATATCTTGAAGAAGCTTTTCATGAGGTGGGTCTCCATTGCCTTCCTCAGCTGGCAGTTTATTACTGAACACCATCTCAATGTGCAAAATATATAACAACACATAATAAACACTACCATGCACCACTTTGCAAATGATATATGCCATCGAGTCATGGACTAAGGTACATATAGGACCATAGGTACAATAGCCAATACAAAAACTCAATGCCAATCTCTGACAGTATCCTTGTGATAAAGAAACAGAGGTGAAACTAAGCTATTAAAGCATTTAGCCTAAAATAATATGTTTATCAAGAAATTTAGATTTAATTTATCTACTAAGAGAGATGTTAGAGGGAACAAGTATCCTGAAAATATAAAAATATCCTGAAATATATCATGTATTCGATGTGCGATGACTCCAAATTTTGAATCTTGAAATCTTTAATCTTGAAAATCTTTAATCTTGAAAATGAATCGTGAGATCTATAGACCTAAAACTTTATTCCTGCTAAACAATTCAGTAGCTACCATGCCACCACAATACAGGTGGTTGGTAAACTATGCTCACATTTTGCAGATGATATATGCCATCGATTGAATCGTTAGCACTATGTATCTATTCAACGAGCAACAAGTTATTGCAAAATTTGCTGACGATCGCACGTCGAATACGGGATTTATTTCGGGATATAACGGCAAGTGTTGTATGTGGTACGTCGTCGTGCTTGCTCGCCCAGGCTGTCAGCCGTGATGCTGACACCCTCCATCCTCGTTACTGGGGTTGAGAGGGGTCATCCAGGGCCCGCCGCCATGTCTCAATCAGCTCTGTCACCTCGCAGGCTTTCATCCATAGGTCTTGTGGTGTGAATGTTGTTTGAATTTGTCTGCATTGAAGAGCCGTCTTTGGTAGCGAGTGAGAATTTCTTCTATGGGATTAATGTAAGGGGTTTTTGTTTTGAGTAGTTTATCATCTGGTAGTTGATTTGTATATTCTTTTACGGCTGATGTGTGGTATGTCATTATGTTTTATTCAAATTCTTCGTCTGTGAGTAAATTTGATGTTGGAGGAGTAAAAGTTCATTTCTTTGCTTGGAAAAGTGATTGCTTATTTGTTCGGTCTGTTGCATTTGGGGGTTGATCAAGGAGTTTGTTCAGTGGATGTGAGGAGGATGCTGCCTTTTGGTTTAGGTTTGAGGCATGTTGTTTGCAATGATTTTTTAGTGGGAGGGTGAGTGTTTCTTGGTGGAAATGGTTGATATTAGTGTCTGCATTGCAGCCTGTTGCTATTCTTAAGGCTGTGTTTTGTACAGTTTGTAATTTCTGCATGTTAGTGTGAGAGATTAGAGGAGACCAGACTGTGTTGCCGTATTCGAGTGTTGGTCTGGTGATAGCACTAAGGTGGCTTCTAGTGTTTCTTTTTGTTTTCCCCAGGTGGTTGAGGTTTGAGATTTTAGAATGTTTAAAGATTTGTTAGCTGCTGTCTTGACAGTCTTAGTGTGTTTACTGAATGTTAGT
>JAQFZF010004411.1:0-10579 GCA_034695365.1 Enchytraeus norvegicus
TATGACCAAGTGGTTAGAGCGTCGGCCTCTGAAGCAAGAAGACCTGGGAACGATCCAAGGTCAGTTAAACAACAAGAATAACCCCAGGTGTCTGGTAGGTTAGTAGAAATCGGGCCGGCGTTTACTGCATTGTGACCTCTAAAACAGCAATGATACGTCTAATCATGGAGTGAGAAAGAAAAAACAACAAAAGACTTGTAACAAAAACAGCAACAAAGAAAGGCAACATTGGAAACAGATAAATCCTGTCATCTGTCGAATACTAAATAATTATTTTAATTTGACAGTAAACTTGAACTGGACATTGAACCATTATTTGATTTACTAATTTCTTTAATCTAATTTAGGTGAACGCCAAATAGTTTAAATCAAGAAAAGAACTAGCCAGTGATGAGCAATGTCTCGTTAGGATCAAGTTCCTCAGTAAAGAGCCGAGATACGATGAGCTCAGGACAGATGACGAACCTGATCTCCTCCTGTACGCAGCCTCTACCCAGCACACCACCACCTATCCTCTTGTTCGCAAAGTCAACCTGAACAGACAGCAAACAATCTATCGCCATCACGGCTACGGCGTCAGCACTGGGTAATCACCTACCTGTTGTTGTTGTTGCCCACCCGAGGATCAGCCGTGGCGCTGACCCCCTCTATCTTCGTCCTTGGGAGCGCTCCTCCAGGGCTCGCCGCTAGGTATCCAGCAGCTCTGCCGCTCGCAGGGATTGTTCCATAAGTCTATTGGAGTAAGTGTTGTCTGTATTTGTGAGCATTGAAAGAGGTGTATAGTGTCATGTGTTTGGTCAGAGCAAAGGAGTAATCACCTTAGCACCGTCATTATATCAGTAATAGATACATCAAAATATAATACTGAAAAGAATGGTACAGATTAGCTTAAAATATCAATATCTAAATAAGAACATCTGACTGATAATTTTCTGAAAGAGATTATAATATCAGAAATTTATAAATTTATACTCGTATGTAGGTTACCTATTTTCTCTAATCAGCAATTGCTGAAATCTAACTGAACTTTACCCCCAGTGACTTGCAAAAGTAAACATGAGAGATAAAACTTGGATCCAAAAAAGATGCCGTAAAGTGATCAAAATTCTAATCTAGATAAAACTATAGTGAAAATGAAGAAAAGACGTACGCTATTTCAAGCATACTGTAAAAATAGAAGCAGAAGAACTAGAGCAAATAAAGAATTCATAGATATAACAAATCTATATTCTTATCTAAAGATGAAATCATAGCCGGACCCAGCTGGGACTAATCCATGCAGCCTTCAGCTAGACAGTCAAGTATGCTAGCGACAAGGCTGAACAAACCTGTAGCATGCCTACTCCATCATCCTCGATGAACCCATCTCGTCTCACATGCAGCTTTGTGAAGTGTTTATGTGACTCCGACCACTCAACCTGGAAATCTCGCAGTACCAAGCGCTCAAATGTTACGCAGCCTTTCGGATCTGTTGATACAATAAAAAATTGTATCAAATATTTTAGTTTTATCATAATTATTTTAACATTCACATTTACAATTGCTGTACGGTATCCACATTAAATATATACAATTATACACAAAGATATATTATACACGACGAACGTAATACAAACGACTATAATCGATAGCACAGATCCTATTGTAATCTTAAGCACCAATGTTCAAGTAGATTATAGATCGTTCCCTCAATAATCATATCCTCTTCTTCTTTCAGCTGCTTGCATCGCAGGTTATAGTATGCCATTTATCTAGGCCCATAGCTGCTCCACAGTGTTCCAGTCATGGAAAGAGAGATTGACTCCTGCAGTAGAAACACAAATTGTTATCCAGATTCCGTTGAATTCTCAGCCGCCTCGTGCAGCATGGGGCTGTGCACTACGACGTGCCCCTTTGTAAGATTGGCATGATGTACTTTATGAAACAGTAAACACTAAATGCAAGAAAACTGGTTGTATCCTTGCATTTAATTTAGACGCAAAGGTGCAGACTTTAAAATTTGACATATACAATTGAATATTGTAAACAAAAACCTTCTCTTATGATTCTGTCGAAGTAATTAAACAGACAGTGCAGCTTTCCCTCTATCGACATTTCTCGGCCATGATGACGTTCAAATAGTCTAGCAAAGTTAAACGATGGCAGAATTGGAACTTCTGTGGGCTTGGATACAAAACATTCCCCGTGCTTTGTATTTCCACGCTTACGATCTCCCGCTGGCTCTGAATTTCTCATCGGAAATGTGCAGAAGTAAGCGTTGCATAGCAGACAACCAATCTGTTGCTTGCTGAGCGTAATCGAACTGGGTGTCTGCTTTCTTAACAACGGTATCGACTGCAATAGAATAATTTAGATAAAATCAGTGCAACAGACAGTAAATAATAAATTATATACTATACAAACACAATCAGTACAAGGGCCAAAAAAGAATAAACAAATAAAATAACAATACTGGAGCATGAAAAAAATAGTATAACTGTGACAATATATTCCTTCTGCACTGATCTCATATGCTATTATTGCCTTCATAATTAAATTGCAAAGGATTAGATTGACTAGCTGTTACATCAAAAGTTATTGTAAATCTTTCGCATGTTGCCTTCCACAATTGGTAAGCTATAGTAAACTGATTGTCCAATGATCTTTACTTTTATTCTTAATTTAATAAAGAATTCTAGGAGACTGATTGAGATCCAGATACTACTATATAAAGCACTATATAATATAAAGGCTAAAGCAGAATGAACGGTAGTCTCGCAGCCTAACAGCTACATCACTGACGGGTGAACCCTGGGATTCGAACCGTGAATCTACAGAACCCAAGTCTGACACATACTATACTTGCGACTTATACTATATATGTTACTAATTGTTGATAATTGAATAAATATAGGCAAAAGTATCTGCTAATGATTTGAGTTTTTTTGGTCATGTTATGAGGAATAAAAAAATTGAGAGTATAATAATAAGCGGAGAAATTATAGAAAAGTGTTGAAAGGAAACCAAAGAATAATCTTTACAAAGAAACTCAGTGAATGGATGAACGTTGAAGAAATAGAAATGATTAGAATAGCGGGAGACAGAGGTATTTGGAAAACCATGACTGTCAAAAATTGGAACCGGCAGGACACCTGAATAAAGAAGAAGAATGATTCAGAATGTGAAAAATTTGAATCACTTTAAAAGTTCTTATATAGAAATGTGACAGATGTAGGCGTATATACAAATATGTTAAAAGATACAAAAACACAATAATGCACAAACCTTAGGACAGATTTCTTGTAATTTAGAAGCAAGCTTTCCCATAGCCCATATAACTTCCCACATATTCTTTCCTTGGTGTTTATTAGTCTACAAAAGAGTCAATCATAAAAAACATATGAATTCAGATAAGTATACTTTAAAAATGGTTTCGTTAAATAAAACATTAAGCACACAATGTCACTAACATCGCCTTTAGGCGACGACATTAATGTCAAATAATCATTGCATCGAGTTGTTGAGCAACGACAATCCATCATGATATTCAGCACCATGTCAATAGTAACAAGGAAAAGTTGGTTAACCACTGCGTTGGACCTTTGTAAGTCATTTCAAGTCTTTAAAATCAAAGCATTCATATCATACAGTGATATTTACCCTCAGAAAACAAAATTATATCCAAGATAATATGGATGGTCGTATGCAAAAGTGGACTAAAGACCATCAGAAATATCGCTTAAAATGGTTTTATTTCAGCAATACTTCAAATTGATTTTATAATTTTGAAAATATATTTTTGGTATTTACTAGATATAATTGTGTTCTACAATACTGGCCACAAATTGTATTCTCTCAATTTATGGTTTTGAAAATATTTTGCGAATAACAAAAATTATTTATTTTGGACGTTGGTACACTTTTGCATACAACCATCCATATGGCATACAAACTGTACAATTATATGCCATGGACCTGCCGCTAGGCAGTGCACTAAGAGAGAGAGAGAGATAGAGAGAAAGAGCGAGAGCGAGAGAGATCGAAAGTAGTTCATCATACATACATTACAGAGGAACCGTTCCAGAGCAGTGAAACTCCAATGTTGTGACTCATTGTATGATAGGATCATCGTCTATGCAGAATAATAAAAAACATGCAATAAGAGCCATTAATGCATTCATCAAGAAGTCATGTATCAAATCATGTTCTGAATCCATTAACTCTGAAATATGCAAGTCAACGTGGCTCAGTTGCAAAGCATGCCCTACTCTGAGCCAAAGGACTGGGTTCGATTACTGGCAGAGTCAGTCAGGGAGTAAATTGTCGAATTGAAATGGACCAATTAAACCCTCTAATCTTTCAATGGTTGGCTAATTTGTGAAAATTTGTATGTAGCAAGTGACTGCTACAAAAGATTGCTGAAATGAACTAAAATAATATATGTCGACAATTTAATGTAGTTAACTAGTCATAAAAGGTCTACTCACTTTAGCATATTAATCTACAGTCTACATCTAAACAAAACCTATCCACATCTAGGCTAAGTAAAAGCCAACGCACTAGTTTTGAATAGCTTTACCTCTTCTTGCGGTCGAAGTACTATAATCATTATGCTGCATAGCTTAACCATTGGTGGGAATCATATCCACATCCACAACTTTCATTGCACTGCCTTCGCTATTTTATCTGGTGTGCTACTGGCTGGGCCAGTAGTGCATCGGTTGAGTGTCCGACTCGATGAGTCGGATTCCATAAATTCACGGTTCGAATCTTAAAGGTCACTGATGTACCTATTAGGCTGTGAAACTAAAGTTAATTTCGGCTTTAGATTTTAAACTACCTACATCTAGCATGTGAGTAAATTTGTCACATTGTTCTTCAAATGGTAAGCATGCCATAAAATTATCTAAAATATCAAAGTCATTCATTTAAATGTACAATAGTCAATTTTGAACAAACTTGGTACTTCAATCAACTTTTCCGACTAGCCTACGTTTGACGTCCCCGATATCATCCCTTGATGAGGAAACAGACCTCTAAACCTTTATTATTATTAATATTATTATCTTCATAAATATTACACAAACATATAAATGAATAGATTTTATTTCTTATTGACTTCTTTCCTTTTTCAAATTCGACAATTGAGACAAATTCATTCTTTGCTTGATAGAAATTCTGGTACAATTTGGCTACCTCTCCAGTACACTCAAAAAATTGATTACTGTAATTCTTTACGTTACGATATACCCGAATCATCAGTTATTCATTTCAGTGTGTTCAGAACTCATTAGCACAGCATAGAATTCTTCTCTCGAACAGTCTTCTTAAAATGCTTCACTGGCTGCCATCCAATTTCTGAGTGTATAAAATATCAAATTGCTCTAGATACTGACCTTTAAAACTTTATTTTCATAACCGTCTAATCTTGAAAAACTTGTGTCTTTTTATTGACGGCCTCGCACTCTTCGATCTACCAATTCTATGCTCTGTTCTGTTCCTAAAAGTATGCTATGAACTTCCGATATGCAGCATCTATGTGTAGCATTCGATTTGAATACCGGTTTAATAATACCGGTTTGACAAAAGAACCGGTGCTAACATCCCAATGTAAAACCAGTCATTACCTGAAAATCACTGATGCTAGCGACATTTTCACATCCCTGCAGGGTCGGCCGTATGATATCATGCCACCGGGACTTGGTCTTAGAGGTAGAATACATCTAGCAAAATAACAAACAGAAATATATCTCAAATATTGTTGTTGTTGTTCGCCCTGTTGTTTTAGCTGTGTTGCTGATACCTTCCATCTTCGTTACTGGGGAAGTGAGGGGATGGTTCATCCAGGGCCCGCCGCCAGGTCTCTAGCAGCTCCGCTGCCTCACAGGGGTTTTGTCCGTAAGTCAAGAAGTGTGAGTGTTGTTTGAATTTGTTTTCATTCAAAGAGAAGTATTGTGTCATGTGGCTGACAAGGAATGTGATGCTAAGATCATATTGTAAAAAAGTTGAACAGTAGTCGAATGAAGATGCCTAAAACATCCATAACAATAACATAATTAACTATAACAGTCAATTTGGGTGCCTATAGACTACATTACTGTAATAAGTAGGCTACTGCTTGATAGTGTGCAAGTACTCAATGAATGGCACCTGTAGATTGCTAATGTAGCATGCAGTCCAACCGAAGAAACTGAATTTATTTTTACAAAATTTAATGGATTTTATTATTAATATAATTAAGAATACTTGAACTAAAGTGCATCGACGCTTTCTACTACTCAGATAAATACGGTTGAATCCTGGTTGGAAAACCGCGTCAGTGGCCTCGCTTACCTGATAAGGAGGATACCACAGGTTCGAGGCCTAACCGGCTCCATCTCTGACAGTATCCTTGGATATGGAAACAGACGTTAAACTTAGCTTTACAACTTTCCGATAATACTTAAATTCTGAGTAAAACGCAAGTCCAATTGGTAAACATTAATTACAGAAACAGAATAACGAATATAATTTCATTCAAACCTTATTTGGAGGCGATGTGTATGGCATACGAACATGTGAATGGTCCCACTTGTGATCTGATTTATTACCTGCATCGTCTCTCTGCATATAACAACAAACATGCATCGAAGAAATTTGAACAGTTAAGTTCAGTAATATAAAGATAATATTCCAGACCCTTATTTACCGTCACAATTTTATGTAGCAGTCACCCACTACGTACTAATCGCTTTAAATTACCCATTAAGTTCATTCTAATGCACGTAAAGGTTAATTCTGTGAAATCTAAATATAGGCCTAAATTGAAAGTAATTTGAAAAAGGCACAACTTCTCCATATTTCCAACAGCATCTAAATTTCACTCAAATTTATGAATAGCTAAATCATTGCATGTAAATAATATATCTAACCTGTCTCAAAGAAATCCGAAAATATTACAATTTAAAAAGAACAGAGAAGAAAAACTATATGAAAGCAAAGTAGATTAGTTGCAATTGTTAAATTACGGAGAGGACCTTTCTGCCAACAAATGGACTTTGGATTTTTAATAATAGATTATTCTTTGAAAGCTTGAGATTGATAAATTGATTACATATAGGCACAAATATTTGAACGTAATAAATAAAAATGAACATACCCAAAATATCTCCTCACCCGAAGGCGATGTCAGGGACGTCTCAAGCAGACTATGCAACTGCAAGCGGTTTTCTACCACCAATAATACCATGTAACATACCATGTCGTAATTCACTATATCAGCGCGGCGGTAAAAGAACTGATAGTTTTCTAGTGTAACTCGCTTCAAATCAGAGAGAGGATCACCCGCCTTCTTACCAGCATCTCTCTGACTGTTAATAATTAATATAACTTACATAAGCCAATTACACTAAACTTCTTTTTTAAAAGGCATAAGGCAAAATTTAACGCCTGTTTCCGTATCAAAAGGACACTGTCAGAGACGGACAAGGCTGGAACTCGAACCGTTGACTTCTGATAATCAGACAAGTGTTCTGCCGACTTGGCCATCATACCCGGATAAACATAGGATTCATAACATCAGTAATAGTAGTAGTATTTTATAACTTCATTGTGACATACGCACAATGTTACAAGCTAGAAATACACATAATATATACAATACAACAACAATAAATCCTAAATTAGAAGCAGATAGAGTTTGAGTCTTTCTATAATGGAGCTTAATACAATGATAGGGGACTATTCTAAAGATCAATATTCAAAAAGCATTCTGTTTATGAAATTTTTGGCTGTGAGAGCAGTGCACAGAGGGAGCATTCTGTTGTGGGATCTCTTTTGCAGGTTATAGGATGACACTTTAATTTCGGGTAATAACTGATGCAAAACGTGCCATTCATCAGTTAGAATACTTCCAAATAAAGTTCTATCTAACTTCAAACATTCTGTGTCGAGTTCAGGAAGTGACACACCTCCGTCCAGATTCCATTTTGTAACTTTATGTACAAGGCTCGATAACTTTTGCTTATCTGCAGCGGAGACGAATCCCCAACAAGCTTGTGAAGCATAAGTTGTAGTGGGCAAGAATACTGTGTTGCAAACATTATGCAGTGCAGGACCTGAGAGACCATGGGGTTTGAGGGCCTTCAAAGCGTACAATTGTTGATGTGCTTGACTAACTTTCATCGAAACATGTTCGCTGAAAGCTAACGTTTCATCTGCAGTAACCCCAAGATGTTTTAGTGGTTTAACCCTTGTAATCTCAGGGATTACAGCAGGAGCATCCTTCATAGTATACTTACTCTTGTAGATAATAATTTATTGAGTCTTTTTAATATTAAGACTTAGGTTGTTAGTTGCGTCGTAGGTTGTTTAGCGTCTTGAAATGTTTGGCCTTATTGTCTTTTATGAAGCTTAGAATCAAACGCAAATATATCAGAATCTATTGCTTAAAGTATTGATAGGCCTACGATAATGGAACAGTAGATCACAAAATATATTTATACCTAAAGGGCCTACAAAAGGTGAAAAATATATAGGCTTGCAACTTTAAAGGATTGTCGAGGTTTCAATTAAAAGCCTTAGCATCTGTAGTCGTCACATATGATATCGGAGAAAGACCCGGCTGGGATTCAAACCCTCCTGCTAACAGGCAGATCTGCTAACTACGCCGCTGTGTCACCGAGCCCTGGAGTACATCAAGTATTATAGACTTGAGGCAAGGTGAAAACAACAACATGTTTATCCTCAGATTAACTGTTTAAATCAATGCGGTGAAGTCAGCAGGCCCATCGACGGTTTTAATTATGTACGATCTGTTTTAGATTATGAATTATCTGATTGATTCATTATAATAATTATTATTTGCTATATCTCTAGATTCACTGTATAGAATATGTGAATATAGCTACACAAACCTCAGCTGTATTACAGTCAGTTCATAAGTTGTGGTCGTGGTGATTACAGATTCATCTTATTCAAAACCAATTGGAATATCCTTGAATCTAAGAGTAAACATGGCGGCTTCACGTCCAGAGACCATTAATAACGTGGATCATATAATAACCTGCAGTATCTGTCTCGAAGTCATGGAGGAACCAAGATCACTGCCGTGTCTTCATTCGTTCTGTAGTAAATGTCTGAAGCAGTACAGTAAAACAAGTCCAAAAGTTTGTCCGAATTGTCCAGCCATATTTCTTTTACCACCGGGCGGTGTAAAGAGTCTGCCGAAGAACTTTCTTATACAACAAATAATAGATTCAAGCAGAGCTGAAGCATCTTCTACCAGTACCACGAGTTCAATCAATACATCAAAAACCAAGTTCTCTGACAAGCAAGCATCCAGAGGATCCAATACGCTTGTATTGTGTGAATTGTGACCAAGCTCTGTGCTTTGTGTGCATCTAACTCTTCATCACGGTCACGAATCTGAAGAAATACAAGACACTTCAGCGAGGTATCGTAAAGAACTGGAAAATGGAAGAACTGAAATTGATCAAATTCTAACTCGAGTTACTCAAGCTATTTCTAAACAAATTAGTATAAAATCAGACCTCATTAAAGAATTAAAGTCGATGAGACCAAGATAAAGGAAAGATGTTCTGAAATGCGAAAATTGTTGGATGGCCTTGAAAAGGAATTAGTAGCTGATGCTGAAACATCAGGAGATAGGATTACTAAGGTCGTTATTGCAAATACTGATCGATTGGAAAAACAAAAAGGGTTACTGGATGACTATAAAACAACATTTGCAAGACTGCATAAATCTAGGCAAAAATTACCAAATGGCTTCTTACGGCAAACATTTACTACATGTAGCTAAAGTACTGAAACTGTCAACAAACACTGTACTCCATACCGAGTTGGATGATATCCTTCCTGAAAGTAAATTCGTTCCATCAAATGGTCAGAGAATTGAGCAAATATCCATTGGTGAATTTAAGGCTGCTGGTAAGAATCTTACAATATTTTAATAGATTATAATTTTTTCATATCTCAAAATAAAAAAAGATATAAAAATATTAGCTACATGATATTGTAGGCTATAGGCTTGTTTGTAATTTAATTTTAGATAAATTCCATTTTAACACGCTTTGTTTTGGCTACATGCATAATCAGGAGGGGCTGGGCATTATTTACTAGTAACAGCAAACGTCCTCTAGGATGTAGACCTGTGAGCAGATGCAGTCAGCCTACATAGGCTGTTGGCGTATGCCGCGGGATCAGGGATTCTGAGTGAGAATTAATTAATTTTACAGACACTAGGTAGGCCTAAATATTCGGATTCAAAACCTGGTATGATTTTGCTTTATCAAATAAAAAGGCTAAAGGTGCAGTTAACGTCAGTTTCGCTGTCTAACGGGACAATCAGTGGCGGGCGAGTCCGGTGATTCTAATTGTGAACCAAATTCAATCATTAGATCCCGAGTATGGCGCATAACCGATGAGCCAAGCATATCGAAATATGAAAGCTTAGGAGAGTGTTTTATCCGGTGTATGGGTGAGTATGAGCCAATAAATTAAACCCTTTCTTGTACTCGCTTTACGGTCGCAATGAGTAATCAATCAATCAATCAATCAATGAGGATTTAAAGTCCGGTTCCTCACCTATGGGTGAGGAACT
>JAQFZF010004412.1:0-10577 GCA_034695365.1 Enchytraeus norvegicus
ACACTCAGGGGCGTCTATCCCTAGACCTTCATGGCGCAGCCTGCGCCATGGAAAATATTGGGGGGGGGAGTGGAATTACTAGTAACTTTCTGAAAGTGGGGGAGGAGTGGAAAAAAGTAAGTATTCCTTTACTCATAAAGAACTGAGAACGCAGCTTAGAATTAATATACAGTTCCACTGTAGTGACTATACAGTGGAAGATCTAGAAAATGGGGACAAAATATAGTTTGAACAGTCCACAAATTATTTTGCTCACTTCGCTCGCTAAATTTACAAGCATTATTCAGGATATTGCGCGCCGAGCGAGCGACTTTTTTAGGGGGTCTCTTTACTTTTGGTTACTAAAAAAATTTTTTTTTGGGGGGGACCTTGCGCCATAAAGTGACTTAAAATTTGGGGGGATAGACGCCACTGAGTACACTCATACTTTAGAACAGCAATAGAAAATCATAAACAATGGCTCCGTAGGCGGTACTCATAAAGAATTCTGACATAACATGATAGCTTTGAAGCAGGTGTAATAGAGAATATTACTAGTACTGCTGAAGGGCTTGTGTTTTCACTGAAATATTCACAAGTCTGTATATAATGTTGTATATATATATTTACATGTATATTTATGTATAGACTTGCTGATGCATAGTATACGTGTAGCCTAAATGACGCATGATAGTATCCTTTCTTTCTGTCTAAATATATAATTATATATTTATATATATTATACAATATATGTATGTAATATTATATATGTATTATACAATATACATGCATGTATATATTTTATTATTTTACCCTGTGTGTAAACAGCCAGGTGGCTTTTATAAAAACTATTAATTAAGGACGGAATGAATCTTGGCCAGCCGCTTCGAGATCGATTAGATTGAATGAGCCGCGAAAGCAAAACGGCATTAAACCTCTGCAGTGCGATTGACATAACATACTGTAGTGTATACACTTTACATGTTTAGACCATTTACTCATTATTCTCTTAATATAACACAACACCCGTAACGCAGAAAATCGATCTAATTTGTTTGTGTCGTTACACAGTAACTGATTTCAATCGATTTAACTGTCAATTCGTTCAAAATTGTATGGTCTCATAATATCACAAGATAGGTCACCTGTGTATTGCGTAATTCTAAATGTATCAGCCTAGTATTAAAGTATTATACATTGGCCTATGTATGACAATACAAGAAGGCCTGAAATTTCACGTCAGTGCTTGTTTTAGAATTTTCTTAGTTCTCAATAATGTTTTATAAATCAGCACTCAGCAGCTAAGAGCACTCTTAACTAAGTCTCAGAAGCGCTTTGCTCAGTAAAGGATAGAGTAGCCTCGCATGACATATGTCAGGGAATTTGTGCGACCAAAGGGTCACGGGTCATTTACGCTTTTGGATAGATTGTGATTAGCAATCGTAATATTATTAGCATAATATTCATTGTAAATAAATATTCCTCTATGTGTAAGTAATTAAACCAATAAATTATCTGACCTAGGGTTATGATGCCTGCATCTTTTGTGTACACTAATTGTGTGCATGCGCTTGTACTTTGCTTCATTTACTTATCATTCATTTACTTATTACCAGTGATTAGCCTACAGATAGATCGTGTAGAGTGGGGCTGGCTACCTCACCGTCAGGTTAATGACTTTGTCGGCTGTGTGCTGCAATAGCTCAGGCTCGGAAGTAGCTTCGCGCCTACTTTTGTAACGAATACGACACCAGTTTAGCTATTAGCCAATGAGTGGTCTATAAAATTGTCTGCAGTTTAATGGATTTGCTTAAGTAATAATGCGAAGTACGGTTACAAATATTGCTGCTAATCTTATTCATTCACAGGGTTTTATTCCGTAAATTGTTGAACTTTTATCGGCATTTAAAACGTGTCAAGCATAAAATTGTCTATGAAAGCGAAGATTAACAAACATGAATCAGGTAGATTAAGGTAGAATAGCATCGTCTGTCATGTACATAGACCTATGTTCAATTGTACATGTAGGGCCTACAGTTCATTTATGTGGCCGCACACGACAAGTGTTTTGAATTACGATTACGTGTATATTATATACTCTATTACTCTGTACTACAGTATATGCCTAATAATTGCCTATACTTGTGCTCTTTGAAGCGATCTCAACATTGTTGTTTATGTGAAATCTGATTGTTTAAAGCTATTGTTGATCATTTCTCTTAAGTTTCAGTAGTCCCAAGTATTATTAAATGAATATAGCATTATTTTGTTGATGCATTTCCACTAGGCCTGTAAGTCTTTGGAGATAGTAGACTCATATTTGACGCCTATTTGATGTCTCTGACATCATCCTTGAATGATTTAACGATCGTTAAATTAAACCTTTGTTGTTTCTGTTATTATTATTTGTGAATTTGTTAAGAAACTTCTTTAAGAAAACTGAAATTGTCGTTTGAATTTAGTTCTCACTCTCACATTTTTCCACAACTACTTTATTGCTGTAGAAATGCGAGTCTTTAAGCTGTTTTCTCTCTTCCGGTAGCTAGTTGTAGAATCGAAATAGTTATATTTACGTAATTTGTCAGAGCTCGAAGACTTTTAAGTGTTTATAAAACAGCGCTATCGCAAGCGTTGGACAAGAATGTTCAGACTTTTAAACAGCGAATCTTTCACAGTTAGATTTGCTAAAAACTGGATTTCATTTCGGTCTTTGAGCTGCGCCTTATTAGCAATTTAACTGTTTCAGTGATTTTTTATATCTCTAGAGGAGTCTAGATTGTAACCTTGTGCGTATGTCATAACGAAGTTGCTAATAAACTACTACTGCTAAACTACTACTTCTAAACACGGGTCTGTCGTATGCAAAGATATAAGGTCTTTGGTCGTATGATCGTAATGAATCTAAAGTAAGGCTGGCGACTCTGCCTCTAGATTAACAACAATTGTCACCTGTGTGCTGAAAGCTGTTAGAAACGGGATCAGCTCCGCACTAGGAGTCAGTATTGACTCGGCGGTACTTTTGTCCTTTGAAATGCTTATAATTATCATGTAATGATTGAGAATATTTGTTTTCCTTTTCTGCAGCTTCAGATGGACTCCACACAGGAATTTTTGAAAGCTACACGAAATGGTAACTTAGACAGGCTGGTAGAAATACTTAACGGCAACCAAGTGGACATCAACGCTACAAATGCTGTAAGTTGTCTTTAGTTAATTAATTATTAATAAGTAGTAATTTATTTTCTTTAATCTCATTAATTACCTCCATGCGCGGTTAATATTACAATTTGACCCATTTAAATACCAATTTTGGACCCTTTGCCCCCACCCCTAGATTATTATTAAGTTAGCCTCGTTCCACTCGAAACAGATGCATGCAAACGAAAAAGTATCCCCATCCTCTGGATTCACCACTGGCCTGTATTTATAAGAAACGAAGTTTCGATATCAAGTTTCACTTGTAATAAAGTACAATTAGTGTTCTACACCGCCTTGTATTGTAAGTAAAAGCGGCAAATATGAACCTAGTCTGAGCCTACTGGCCTATACACCAATCAATATTCTATTATTATGTTCGCTAACTTTACGTATTTCTTGTTTCGTGACAAGTTAGTTGCCAAGTAAGCGCGTACGATCATATTGCACACCACACCTTGTGAACTTGTTACGACAAGTTAATGTGCCTTGACTGCTCCCAGCGTTAGCAATTAATAAAATGTATTTTTGCAGGCATGCCATTAATGTAGGCGTAGTCATTGTTTATATCATCCTGTTTCTTGCACTTGATACTTGCATTTTTGTCTTGATTGCCAAATTAAAACTGCCAGTTATACCAATAATAAAATGTGACCAGTATGTAATGTGCTGTTCTTTCAAGTTGACTATGTATCGAAACTAAATTGATTTTAGTACCACAGATTAAAATAAAGCTACACTTTGACAGAAATTTAATATATTGAAGTGTTTGATAAGTTTACTATAATAGCCCATCAGAAAGTTGCATAGTTTATTCACTAAACTTTAATCTATACATATTTTTTAAGAGGGTCGTTTAAAACCCAGGGCACTAAAAATAGTTTATTCAATAACTCAGATTCTAAATAATATCCTAGAGAATTCTTTGGAATCTCGCACAATAAATGTTTACCATGCAATCACTTCAGTACACCTTAGTTAAACATAGTGGAATTTAAGAGTGGAATTTAACATATAGGAAATATAGAGTGATCATGCTCAAACTGTTAAACGATCTCTCTGTTCAAACATACCATGCTATCAAATATACAGTATAAATTATTCTTAAGTAAACCGATTTACAAAATGAAGCCTTGACTCAGTATGCTTCTTGTAAATATATGGATGATAATAATAATAGATTATAGTTCTCGTTTAACGTCAGTTTTCTCATCCAGGGTCGATGTCAGGGATCATGGATGACACCTACACATCAAGCACAAATTACATTTTGTACTAGCTGTGATTTAAATCTAGACTACTCTGCCCCTATTGGGCAAAGATCTTTTGCTACTTAGTTAAGAGTTCATGATAAAAAAAGGATTGTGATTGATTAATTGATTCTTTTGTATTATTTCTCTAGAATGGTCTAAGCGGATTACACTTGGCCTCTAAGGAAGGTCATGCTCTAGTGGTACTGGAATTAATTCAGAGGGGGGCTTTTATTGAGGCCCCCACCAAGGTAGTCAAAATTTATGTGCATTTAATAACTTTTTATTTACCTTGTTCTCATGCCTGGTAACATCGCTCACTTATTTTAGTATTTGTTCTCATCATAAATCTGTCACAAAAATTTAAAAGGTATTAATTCTTATTAGGCTTATTTCTTTGTTTAATAAGAAGTTAAGCTGTGCATCAATTTTTGAACTATACGTTTTAATTAAGATTAAATAATTAATAGAAGATTTGCATGCATTGATGTATGAAAGGGTTGTTACAGTTACCTGTTGTCCGGCAGTAGCTTTAATAGTTATGTTATTTTAATTTGTAAGTTACAACTCTCTCTCTCTCTCTCTCTCTCTCTCTCTCTTTCTCTTTCTCTCTCTCTCAGTGCACTGCCCAACGACAGGTCCATGGTCCATGGCATAAGTAGAGTTTGTTTGCCATATTTTCTTTGAGAACTGTTTTGTTATCTGAGGGGTCTTCAGAAGCAGTGACTGCGTTACTCGACTTCTACGAAACACTTGGAGCTTTCGGCACATCTACAACTGTACATAACGAATAATAGGATTAACCGATTCACTAATCGGATCGGAATCAGAATGGGCGAAAATATCATTCCAACTTTCCCGAATGGATAATCAGTAATGGTTTAGTCGGCAAATTAATTGGTTATCGGTTACTGGCTAATGGACTTGCACTGTTTCGGATCTCGCTTTCTCTTCAGTCTATGTCTTGGCAAGTGTGTTCTGGTGGTATAGAACCGCTTGCAGTTGCATAGGCTGTTTGAGACGTCCCTGACATCGCCTTCGGGTGAGAAACCGGACGTTAAATCCTCATTGTATTGTATTATTCACTACGAATTGGTATCTATCAGTTCATTTTCAGACTTTCATCCATTTCCATTATTTACATTTACGTCCTTTGACATCGCCTTCGGGTGGGGAACCGGACGTTACACTGATTGATTGATTGGTTTTGTGAGCAGAAAGGTTACACAGCTCTGCATATTGCTTCATTAGCCGGTCAAGAGGACATCGTGAAGCTGTTGCTGGAGAATGGTGCCAGAATTAATACACAGTCACAGGTATAGAATAAATAGTAACTAATAGTCGAATATCCATAATTATTTATTTGACTGATAAATAATATAAGATTAGTCAGAAACACAAAATTTTAGGTGGGTTATTTCACCTAAAATTCCACCTAAATGTTTTCCGCGAATGAGCTCAGAAAGATAAAGAAGTGAACTCAGTGGCAGCTGTATATGTTCGTAGGAAGCGACTAAAGTAGATAATGCAGTGGAGGATTCTGTTAGTAATTTGGTTTGTGCATTGACTTCTGATCAATAGACCAGTAGTTCCGCTAGTATTAGTACGAAATTTAAACTTTATTTCATTTTATTTTATCCTGAATTGTTTACAATACTATATTATTTTATACTCCATGGCATATTTTCCAGTGTTAATGGAAAGCGACAGGAGATGATGTTCTAGGGCGATCTGAATGGCCAACGGTAATAGATTAATTAATGAGAATTTTAGCGCCCGTTTTTGACTCAAAGAGTATGTCGGATACGTCTATGATAGAATGTAGCCTTATTGAAAACGTTCTTGAATGTAGCATGATTGAAAACATCTCTGACTCTGTCATAGGGTCACGAAATAGTAGTTGAGTTCTGTTTGATTAATTATAAATTATTGTATTTGTATTTATAGTATTATTTGATTTGATTATAATGGTTTGTGATTGATATGTGAAAAGTATGTTTCTACTTGCAGACGGGATTCACACCACTGTATATGGCAGCACAGGAAAACCATCCGAGTGTAGTTCAGCTCCTGCTGGAGAACTACGCAGATCAATCAATCACTACACAGGTAGGGGGGACATCAAAATATAAATACAATTACAAGTACAGCACCACACACAAAAGCATGTAATAATTATGCAATATGAATTTAAAGTCTGTTTCATCTGATCACGGCATAGGGACGTCTCTAACGAGCTGGCTCACTCAATCTTACAAACACAGAAACATACTACATACATGTACTTTCACATGCAGCCAGCCACATAAACTGTTTACAGAAACGTAAAACAGCGTGTATATTTAGCTGTAGGCATAATACATGAAAGCAGCCTGTCTCTGTATTGAAATTCAAAGTCACTCTTGAATCAATAATTCATTTATTCATTATTTATATTAAATAATTTGATTATTTTCTAATTTTAAATTTTTATGATCTTAGTGATTATAATGTCCTTAACTTAATTTTTTTTTCATTAAAGTTAGTAATGTTAGTATTGTTGGAGACGTTTCTGCTATCGTCGTCAGATGATGAAACGGACAATTAAACCCATATAGTATTGTATTTTGTATTGTATTAAATATCTCAGAATAGAAATTGGTCTATATTCTTTGTAATCAGGATGGGTATACAGCACTAGCCGTGGCCCTGCAGTTGGGCCACGAGGAGGTAGTCAACCTTTTGATGGAGTTCGACACGGTCCGGGGTACTCCGGGGGTACCGGGGGTGACCGGGGGGCCGGTGGGCAAGGGAGATCGCCTCCCCGCCCTGCACGCCGCCGCTAAGAAGGACGATGTGCCCAGCGCTGAGCTTCTGCTTAGGAACGCCCAAAATGCTGACTCAACGGGAAGGGTTAGTTATAAATTTATTTATTTATTATTTTATTTATTTATTTGAGTTATAAAATATTAATATATTTTATTTACAACAACTCAAAGGTAACAATTACAATATTATATGAAATCAAGCTACATGTACATGAGACATATTCACACAATCACGTGCAATCATAGGAGCACCATGTGCACAGTGCACACATACTTACCACACAAGCATACATTAATAGTGTGCTAATTGTTTTGTTTTTCAATTTTTATTTATTTAAGATTATTTAACTTTAGTTTTAAAATCAGTCAATTTATAATATCATAAATTATCATTTAAATTGTGAAGAGTTGCTACTTATTTTGTGGTGTTTTAAACACTTATACGTGGGCTACTTCTAGAATTTATTTAATTCTATTTTTTGTTTGGTCTGTATAATTAAATGCAAATAATAAACTACATTGTTAATTATTTATCATTTGGCCATAGGATATTATTTTATTTTTCAGGCTGTTGGAAACTTAGTCAATGATATCACAAAGGTAAGCATTCTTCTTCTTATTTCATTATAAAGGAAGGACTTTTATCTGGGTCATGGTTGGGGAATAACATTAGCCGCGGCTCTACGCCGGAGCTTAAGTCCATTTTTAGTCATATTTTTTGACTTTTAGACATTTAGACACTTACACACATTTAGACATAAAATAATCATCAAGAAATAATTTAATAAAATCAAAACAGTCATCTGATGTTCCTGACTCTGTGATTGCTAAGTTTTAAAAGTTTACAATTTTTATGTGATAAACGCTTAACCTCTTCAATGAGAAAGTTACAGTAATTAAGCTACTCTGTGAAAATTATTTAAGTTAAATAAATTTCATCAATAGTTTATTGTTTACAATAAATGAGACCAAACGGGTTTCCATTTGTAACACGTCAACGTGTTTTTCATTGTCCTTTTGGCACCGACATTTAAAATCACTCGTTTTATTATCCTGCTTTTATTTTACACACACCAATCAATCAATCAATCAATCAATGAGGATTTAACGTTCGGTTCCTCACCCGAGGGCGATGTCAGAGACGTTTCAAACAGCATATACAACTACAGACATCATCCAACCACCGGAACGCCGCATAAGGGCAGATTATTTGTAATTTAGTAGTCCCTTTCGACTGATTAACCTTACCTTTGCAGTAACAGATACTTCTTTAAATCCTAACAATTATTGTGATTACTTGTTTTATTGTAAAATGTATTTATATTTCTAGGGCGGATTTACAGCCTTACACTTAGCAGCTCACTATGGTAACGTGAGGGTGGCTAGATTACTGCTTGACTATGGAGCTGATATTGACTTCAAGGCCAAGGTTTGAATATTAGTCAGTTTATGTATAAAATCACTCAATCCATAAGTATTTATCTTCCGGTTCCTTACCCAAAGACGATGCCGGTTTATATTATATATATAAATTGAGGAATTATATAAACTATAAATTATGAACTGACTATGTAGCTGACATTGATGTCAAAGTTATTAATAATAGTCAGTTTATATGACATAAAATAATAATCAACTAATCCATGAGTATTTGATGTCCGGCTCCGTACCCAATGGCGATGTCAGAGACACTAAGATGTTGCGTGCTAACGTTTAAGCATAATAATTATCTTTTCACTTCTAGACAAGCCAAACTACACACATTCTCAGAGTTAGACTCTAATATGTTTGTTAGCTGACTTGTAAAATCAGGTAGGCATGGTGTAACTATAATTTTGCAATGCCTAACAAATTTTTAGAGCGCTGATATACATACCGTATATAATATGCTTATATACGTTTGCTTTGCAGATTTCAGAATATGCAGAATACTTGTTTAATCATTTACGCATTATAACCATTATTTCCATTACCTTAATATAATATTTCCATAAAATATATTTATATTCCTAATATTTTTCAATTTATTTCAACAGAATGCCATCACACCTTTGCACGTTGCCAGTAAATGGGGAAGAACGAATATGGTACAACTACTGCTGGACAACGGTGCAAGGATAGATGCGCCAACACGGGTAGGTTAATTATAGGCCTACACTTGTAATATAAAAAATGTGGTAATACGCATTGCCACTATTTTGTTAGAATTTAAAATTTATTGCAAGTTGCAACATATGAAATTTCATAGATCAGGCATTCATTGATTAAATGAAACCTAAAATCTATTGATTTTCTAAGATTTTCTTGCATATGTCTATTGATTAGCATACATACTACATAGTACATAGTCATCCATCCATTGGTCTTGCAATGATGTAAACAATTAAAAATTAATAATCTAAACTCTGTAAATAGCATCTTTTAAGGGACAGAAATAAATCAAAATGCTTCACGGTTTCAACGTCGGTTTTATAACAAAATGATGATATAGTGGACGGACGTATTTACATATTCTCGTTCACTTACAAATTATATCTACAACATTTGATGTAAGTCAAAGTAGGCTGCAACAGAAACAACAGTGCAATAGTTGAATGGTAATAAATATATAAATACATATTTTTTGTGTTGATCAAATAAACTACCTATTTACTCATTTCTCCCGATCGACTGACTGTGTTACTTACCAATTGATTGATTGATATATTTATTAAGTAATTGATCTGCTGATTGATCTGTTTATTGATCTGTTTATTGATTGATTGATTGATATGTTTACAGGATGAGTTGTCTCCACTCCACTGCGCAGCACGGAGCGGTCACGACCAGACGGTCTCGGCGCTGATGGGCTACCGGGCTCCTATCTCAGCGAGGTCTAAGAACGGCCTGGCTCCACTGCACATGAGTGCACAGGGAGATCACCTGGAGTCATCCAAGATCCTGATCCGTAGTGGAGCTAACATAGAGGATGTTACTGTGGTAGGTGTTCTAGACTCCGTGATCAATCAATCAATCAATCGATCATGGGAGGTTAGTGACTCAAGACTCAAGACTCGTTAGCGACAATAGCATCGCATCCAGGTTCAAATTCCTAGTCGGTCAACAAGATGAATAAAAAAACATAATGCCTGGAGGTTAGTCATGTACCGGCGATAGCATCTTGTCGCACTTTAAAAGATGCTCTAGCAGACTTTCTTGCCTTGGATAATGGACTTGCACTGTTTTGTATCTCGCTTTCTTTTTCGGCTTGTGCATTTGCAGGAGTGTTTGCACATCCCGCTTGGGACGTCCCTGACATCGCCTTCGGGTGAGGAACCGGACGTTAAATCATCATTGATTGATTGAT
>JAQFZF010004413.1:0-10575 GCA_034695365.1 Enchytraeus norvegicus
ATGGTTGGGGTTAGGTTAGGAATAGGGATAGGGTTATAGGACAATTACTGACAGATATGGAAGAAGACTTGCGACCCTTCCACTACTGACGCTATCATTAATTCAATCAATATGATTCGTATGGAAAATGGAGCAAATAATTATGTTATTGGTTTATTCCTTGACCGAAGTAAAGCGTTTGACACAGTTAATAATCATTCTATTCTGCTAAGTAAACTGGAAACTTACGGAATTTGAGGAGGTGCTCATCAGTGGTTTAAATCTTACCTCACCGATAGGTCGCAATTCACTGTGTTCTGTTTGACGTTTAGTGAAAAAAGGTGAGTGAAAACATGTGCCATTGATGACGTCATCAGGGACCTAATCCCCCCTCCCCCGGACATGTGCGGGGAGGGGGGGGGGTCAAAAGTGCCGATTTTTTGCGGACGTCTTTTATGGACGGCCCCTTTCTTCTATGGGTCTGGGTTACGGGTATGGTTGGGGTTAGGTTAGGAATAGGGATAGGGTTATAGGACAATTACTGACAGATATGGAAGAAGACTTGCGACCCGGTTGGGATTCAAACCCATGGCTTCCTGCTTCTAAGATAAGTGTGCTACCGACAAGGCCATTAAACCGGAAAAACTGGGTCTATTTTAGTTCATAAAATGGAAACTGGTGTTCTATTTCCTGTAAAGAAAATTGCATCAAGGTCAACTAATAGCACATTAGTTAAGTGTCCGACTAGTGTTCCAGAGATTGATGGTTCGATTCCCAGGGCTCTCGCGTCACTGTTGTAGCCGTTAGGCTCCTTAACTTTCGTTTATATCTTTTAGCTAATACTCTTTTTAGACTTCTCTTTACTACGTCAGATTTTTCAACTGCTTTTTTTAGAAGTTTAGTCCCAAACATGACTTTTGTTTTGAAAAAGAAGTAAAATTTTCTTTCAATAGGCCTACCAGAAGGACGAAAGAACAGCTGCAATTAAGAACCGCGACAAAGCTATTAGATAATGAATAATCCGAAATAAATAGTTGAACCAGGACTACCGTGCTCACTGCACAACTAGTCCTTTGAGCTTAAACTTGTGCTGTACTGCACTACATATGCTATACTCTGTATTTATTATGGCCTTATTTTTGTAGTTTCAGTACTTGTCCACTGAAACTACAAGTACACCAGTACACTCCTTGTGCACTTGTGCTGTCTCTAGCTACTGGCGGTCATAAGTAGAGGCTTCAGGGACTTAGACGTCAATCATCTCGTTATGACACACCGTCTATTACCTCAACCGTACACACGAGTTTATATAAGTTAATTCACTAAAGATTAAAAATCCTATTTAGCTAAACTACACACCTTTCTCTTGTCGTAATTTATTTACTAAAACATGGTAACGCACTCAAAATGGGCATATAATTGTTACTGTAAAGGGCATATATTACATGATTATTACTGTATGTCTACTGTTCTTTTAAAAATAAGTTAAAAATAAGTTTTAATTATTACCGGTCTTATAGCAGGTGCCATCATTGTAGCATTGAAGAAACTATGAATAAGAATATAAAAACAGGATTCCAGCTTTTGCTCGCCATTTGCTACATCGGCGCAATGGCAGCATTATTTTACTGGAATAATGACCGATAGCTTGTGCTTCCGGCGAAATAACGCTTGGAAAGGGTGACAAACCGATAGACAGAAGACCTTTTATTATCTTTCATTAGTTGCTCCAAATCAATGAAAAAAGATCAGGAGTAGGCCTACATGTTAGTGCCTTCGGCCTTTGTGTCTCATTTGGCATTCTCTGTTAGTTTGTTTCTTTTTTCTGATTTGATTCGTGTGGAAGAAATTCAATTAAATTCAATTCAATGTGTACAAGCGTCTTTCTCTAAATTTACCATTCTGTATTTTATGTGAACGGTAGTATTAGCAAAAGCTTGCAATCCGATCAGTATACATGTATTTTACTTTAATCGGATCCGGTATATATTTCTAACCGCATCCAGCACCGACTGCAAAATTGCCGTTTGTAATATATTTATACACATCTAAAAAAAATTCCAAAGCCCCAATCCCACCACCAACCGTAATCTTAAGAAGTAAAGCAACGATGAAAATAAAAACAACAATGCGATATATTTTAATATATTGCATTGGCCAATAGAGGGTATCGATTATCTCTTAAGTATATGATTAAATGATAAATTAATTACTTATTTGAAAGAATCTGTACAATTATTGCATGCATAGTAAGTCTACATTTATGATAAATGTTGACCTACTTAGTCTTATTGTAGAATGATAAAAAAGAATGAGTGGTATTTTCCGATATTATGTCGCCAATGATACTGTGGTAGATCTTGTTTGCCTTACGAGCAACTCCATTGCACCTGATTGTCTGAATAACTTCTACAAGACTACAAGTGCACAGTTTCAAGCATGCATTCGCAGTTTCTAGTAAATGTTGTTGTTATACCATTCGTACTGATCTATCTTTAACATAATATGTTTGTTTTTGTAAAAAATATCCGAATAAACTTTGTAATTATTGCAGATAAATATCTTTTTGATTTAATTGCGGACAAATTTTAAATGCATCAGTTAATAGTTCAGTCTATTACCGCAATATAGAAATGTGCGCAAATATAATAAACAGTAAACCCCTCGCCCAGATTAAAAAACTAACTTAAGCGCCCCGATTGGGTATCATTAGATGCGCCATTGAATCCCTGACTTTTCCGTTGTTCATGTTCCTACGGGCTGCGAAGCCGATATCATATATTTCTATAGCCTATAGTGGTATAATTGTAATGTGTCGAAATTGATAGCACTAATGGATAATGTGTAACATATATTATTTATGTTACATATTTCGGCAAATTATTATGAGAACATTATTTGAATAGCCTATCATTTCTCCATAACAGAAAATTCTATCTAAATTTGATATCATTCAATTTTATCAAAAGATTGAATCGATTTAATACAACTTAGAAGTTCTTTTCGACAAAGCTTCAGTCACTCCCACTTCACTTCCACATGGCTATCAATTCTCCTCAGCCAGATCTGCTTTAGTCGCCTCTTATAAATCACGCGCAGTTGTCGGTGGGATCACTTTCGAATTTCCCGATCCCACTCGGGACTATTATGATAGTAAATATCATGATTTGTGATAACACAGTTTGATCATGAAACTGATTTTTCACAACTTTGATTGATTGATTTCTAAATTTTTATTTTATTTTTTGATCGATTGTTCGTTGTTTCATTAATTTGTCTATGCATCCATTAACACATTTCCAACATAACTATTTATTTACAGACATTTAGTATAACACAACATACACATCGAATATTTATCATAACAAAAAACGAATCGTGATTGGTTGTAATATCCATAATAATTGTACATATTCCTTGTTGCAATACATGCAATAAGTTAACCAGTTTTAGCATGCTTGCACAATGCTTGACGATAAAATGCCAGCAAATCACAGTGCTATTTACCCTTCGCGATTTACCTGTTTTAAAAATGAAATAAAAATCCTATTCCGGGGCCACGATAATGGTACAAAATTTTAGGCAAGAGTTAATTTTGACAAATTCACAGTGGAACGAAAACATACTGAACAGTTAAAATTAGATAATTACTAATAAATATAAACTAAAATTCTATTATGCTACCTTTTGAATTTTTAGTTTCACTTAAATTTATTTTAACAACCTCTTTTAATTTCTTATATGAAACAGAAACAACTACTGTCAACTTATAACCATCAACTGTTGACTTCTACATCAAATTGTTTTTATTTAAATTTTACATATCATCCTAAGTCATTTCTATTTAATTAATTTAATTAATTCAGTTGCAACTTACCATCTTATATTTTCCGCGGGCTACTTGTGACTGCGATGGGTCTGTTTCGGCATCGTGAGTATTTATAAGCAGTTTATCATATAACATTTACCCCAATGTTCGAATTTATTTTACATAGGCCTAGTGAGAATTATTTTAATATTTTGAAATAGCAAAAAATATGTAAAAATATAAGCTGAATGTTTTAAATAACTATGCAATCGTCTTCCTAGCACATTGGAAATATTAGTTGGCCCACTGTAACACGTACAGCATACAAACAATATTAATACCGTATATTTTAGTTAACATTAATACACTCACAATTAGTTTATTTTAATATTAATACACTATTAGTTTTATTAATACACTTCCACATTTAATCAGTTATCGACTAGAAACATATAACTAGGCCACTGCTAAAATTAAACTTTATACTTATTGAAAATTATTAAAATGGCATCCTAGTATATATTAAATTATCTATCCAGTGCTCTGCCACATGGCGGGTCCAAGGCACAGATTCATACTCACTTTACATCATTTCGCTCAAAAATGAGCACGCTATCTACCAACCCAACAAGTTAATCCCATCACAAAGATTATGCCTTTTACCTAAATTGATGCCTTAGTTAAAGAGAAAATGAATGTCAGGATTTTGTGGTGATTTTCCATTGCCATTCTTACTGGCAGGAGCCAGTAGCAACATCGGTTAGGTTTCCGACTTTGGGTCAGTATGTGCGGGGTTCGAATCCGAGGCTCGCCCGTCACTGATATCTCTGTCAAGAGATGAAACTGACGCTAACTTCGGCTTATCCTTTTTAGCCTTCCTCAGTGATTGCCTTAGTCATTTAAGAAGCGTTCAGCGAAACACGTGCAGCTTTCAGTTGATCTATTTTCAAGTGTCTTGGATCCAACACGGGTACATTATAGTACATTATGGGTACTCTTGACAGTTTCTCCAACATGCGGTACCATCTTCCGAATACTTATTTATGGCATAGACCTAAAGAAAACCGTCCGAACATTAAGGCTCATTATAGGACCCACTTTCTGAACCCACGCCATGGGATCATAATCCCACATCATCATCTGAAGCAAGAATGATACATAATGCATACCTACTGTGAAGAAAACAACGTTAAACCTGAAATAACTGCTTGATAATTAATTTCACATTTCACAATATTTATCAAGTATATGACATCACGTCTCCGTTATATCAGTGAATTATTTTACAGAAAAGCAGCAGTAACATAAAAACAGTCACGTGAATTCTAACGATCGTACATAAATTAAAACTGTAATACATTCTCAATATAAATTGAAACTGTAACACATTCTCAACTAATAGAACGATCTATTCACTCAGAAGCTGGCGATATTTGTTGCTGTTCCCTCTGTTGACGTTGGTGACGTAGGTTTCTACGCTTCCTCCTTTCCTCCCTCAGTTTCTCCTCATCACGCCTCTTACGAGCCTTTCGGGCATCTCTTCGATTTGTCTCAAACCTCTATAATACAAAAACATATAAATTATAATTATAATTACTAAATTATAATTTATTTCTAAATACAATTATAAGTTATTCAATTAATTATAAATATATTAATAATTAATTATAAATACTAATTGCAATTTTATAATTATCGCGGGGTTCACTCCTTCCAGCGAGAGGATAGAGGATATCGGCTTCACTGCAGACTTTCTAGGAGACTAACAACAGCAAAAGAGCTTGACAAATTCGACATACGATCAGTAACAAAAATGACACCTAGTGGTAGTATTATGGTGTCATACAAGCAGTAATTAATATTATATCATTTTCTATTTGACTCCGACTCAGTGGTCTGTAATAGACTTCAGGTACCTCTGTGAAGTAAAGCTGTATATAATAAGCTAATCCCAATCTTGTGACGGTAGTGCTCGATTGTGTTTAGCCGTCTTGACGAGAAGCCCTTCGGGCATCTGAGCCTTTACGTCAAACACACTCAAATCTACCTACCTACCCATCATTTTTTAAATTTTAGATTTCTGTTCAATCTTAATATTTGTAGAAAGTGAAATTGAAACATTCAGCGATATGCATTTTCAGTTTAGACAGTTATTATTCATAGAATATGCTGGCATTCAGATATTATATTCGGTACTCTTACGGCTTGCTCGAAACAAACAGTCTTCTAAATTCAGAGAAGTGGAAATGAGGCCATGAGCAAAAAAGCAGCATGATGAAACCAGAAGCGGCTCGTTGTGTAACTTGTGTGAAAGAACTATGCTCAGCATACTTTGCTGTTTCTGAAATGGGGAATTAGTCGGTTAGTTATTTTATTTCAAAACCACAATATTGCAACATACACAGATTTTCAGTAAACAAATTGTTAATCAGATATATTGGTATTATATAGTTGAACTCTTACATAAGGGCCGTAGGCACCATCAGGTCGTCGTCTGCGCCTCTTACGACTCAAATTATTGTCCTTGTCGTTGTCTACTTTCACGGCTGAAAATACGAACAGTTAATAGTAATTAATAGTTACTAAGAAAAGGTGTCATGCTGTGTTTAGCGTCTATTTTCTCCTCACAAGGATGATGTCAGAGACGGGCCAGGTGGAAATCTAACCCGTATGTTAAATCTGAAAGATGGATTAAGTATTTTGGAGGGGTCCAATTTTATTTTACATGCATTCTCTTCAAGGGGGGCCATATTACATCGAGGCTGCATGAGGGGATAAAGGTCCAAATTTTGTATTTGAATGGGTCAAACTGTAATAATTTTTTAATTAAGGGAGGTATGGCGTAACTAATATATGAACCAATACACAGAGTTTGAACCATTGGCCCCCTCTTAATTGTGCAACCGCCTAGGGTTCTGCTACTCAAAAACTCACCTTTACTGTGCACATTCGGTAGCCTTAAAGCATTTATTTCCTATGCTAAATAAAATGAAATTAAACTAACAAATTGCACAAATAATAGAAAAATAAAGATATGTGGGTACTTTTATTGCAGAGTTTTCCCCTCCAGCCTCTGTGACACTCGCACAAGTTCACATCCACGCACCTGCCGTGCACTCCACACCAACGCTTGCAGATAGCTACAACAGACAGTAGAAATAGATTTACATTTATGCTAAATAATTAATTATTTGCTTTATTGGAATTAATATGAAATAATCACAAATGGCCCATGGAGATATTGTCTACTATTGTCTAGATAGACTATGGACTAATTTGTTTTTAGCAGGCCTTCTTAATGCTTGAATTTGACGGATTTATTAAAATTTATAACATTAACCCATATCAGACCATGGCAACAAAATTATAATTTTTTTGTTTTGCTATGTTGACCTAGACCATAGAACACTATAATTAACAACGATTGAATATCATTAAAAATGTCGAGATTTTACATGACCAAATATGAGCGTCAGTTTAAACTGACGCTAGCCACAGGCGGGGACGTTGTATTGTTAATGTAAATATTGGTTTACTTGAGTTCTCCTCCAGACCAGAAGCCCATCTGAAACGTTTTTTATCACAAGTATGAGCCTACTCACCGTCTTTAGGTATTCTATCCATTTGGGATATAGGCGATCATGGTTTTCCATGTTATTCAATCCTTTGTTACCAGTACACTCTATGCTTAGCACTGTCATACTATATTTTAAAATCAAAATCAACCAATTATAGTAAATTTCCATATTTTTTAAGTGCCCACAACCCAGGCTATATTTCAGGGATGGTAGGCTACTTCTCCCGGACTACTGGAAGTAGGCTACTGTAATCTGTGTTCAATTGATCGGCGTGAAGGAGGAAAGTCTAAGATAAAGTCATGCCGAGGAGACTAAGGTTGCATTGTCTGTCTATGATTTCTCGACAAACTTAAAGCTGCATCTGTTCAAGAGATCTCGGAAAAACCTCGTTGTTGTTGGTCACCCAGAATGTCCAGACTCGATGCTGACACCCTCCATTCTCTCATTGAGGGATTCAGGATTAACCTGCATTACCAACCCATCTGTCTGGCTCTCTTTGCAGGAGCAAAAAAGTGATACAATTGTAATCCAGGATTCGCTCTATTAACATCCCCACCTCCTGCAGGCTGTACCTTTAGGGTTAGGGGAAGAACCTTCTGCCGCTAACAATACCGGAGAACGGCCTCGTCAATAACCTAAAGTTAGGCTAACGTCAGTAATCGTTCCACGTTTTCATCATGTAACAGGAAAGGTTATGATGAAGGCGATCAACTCCACTCATTCCATGATTCTAGATCTGAATGCCTTCGGTTGGTCCTCGTAGATCCGCCCTTTCTGCTGAGCTGAATACTGCCTGGCTTTCGTCTTTGGATGAACTGCTGCACAGGCTGAGGTAACAGTGACCTGTTGTCATACACAGCTAGTAGCTTTCCTCTGTATGACAACGTAACCTGGGAACCTCGTGGTTCCTTCGTCATCACATCCATGCTTTTGAGAAATCATCTTAATATATCCTTCAGGGCTCAGTCTAAATGTGACCCAAATTGAAAAATCGATGCGGAAACATGACTCAACCCTCGATCTGAGATGTGAGTGTCAAGACCCCCCACACCTAAGCTACCATGGGGGGGAGGTCTCTCCATCACAGAATAGTTCACAACATCCATCTTCCAAATCACCACACACATAGGCCTACCTCCTTTGATTTGCATGTTATAATCAATCAATCAATCAATAAGGGTTTAACGTCCGTTTCATCATCTGACGACGATATCAGGGACTTCAACGTCATAATACAAGAGCTCTAATATGCTCAGAAGCACACAGCTTTAATAGGGGTGACGGAATTACCGACGGAATCGATGTTAACCCTTAGCTTAGTATCAACATACTGTAGATCGTACATTAGCCGAAAAACAGAATTAAGCAGCACCTTTTGGTAAAATTCTTACGATGGCGGGAAGATGTGTGCTTAACGTCAAGCTCTGAGGCACTCACCTACGATTCAACTCACAAATCGAAGCCAGATAAAGCATTGAAACCTCAAATTTTAACCAAATTAAATTACATGTATTGGATGCAACCATCTCTATAATTGAAAAAACACGTAGCCGCCTGCGGCTAGCGTCAGTTTAAACTGACACTACAAAAATGTGAATATTTTTATAAAGACATAAAATATCACAGAGCAACCATAACTATTACCTTTATTTGACCTATTACAACATTTTATATGCATATTTGCATCAGAAATTATGAACTCTTGCTTAACTTTTTATTTATTTTAGATCCCCATTAGAATTTTTTTTAATCGTCAGAGTTCAAGGTCATTTCGAGGTAGACCAAAATGTATCACAACAAACTTATTTAGTTGTTTTTGAAGGCTGATATGTATTTGTTCAAACTGAAAAAGAATATGTCAATTGGTTAAATATTACGGGCACAATTGGACTTTATATGTGCGTCAGTTTAAACTGACGCTAGCCAGATATGGGTTAAATAATAATGTTGATCACAGATCATTCATAGAAGACAAATCATGGTAATGTGATCAGAATGTTAAACCGCCAAATAAATTGAAAGAAATAACAATTATTATATTGTATGCTATTGATCTCGCCATATGAAAGATAATTAAATTACCCGGGGTTCGTTACCAAATTCGGCTAGGAAGTTGCAATCACCATAGCGTGTCTTGGTAAATGTACACCAACTGCTGCCATTATTGAAAAGGAAAGTAAAGCAGCTCGAACCAGCGACCTCCTGTTTCACAGGCAGCTGTGCTGCCACTAGACCACGGAGCCTCAAATTATTTTAAGCGATATCTACAATCTCTAACCCGTGTTAGAGTTTAGGGGTCCGGGAATGTGCTGGGGTGCGGGATATTTGAGAATAGTCCAACCGATAACTGCACGTGCTTCGTAAGAGCCGACTAACGCGGATAATGGGGAAGGCAATGGAAAACCACCTCAGAAAACTATATTTTCCTTGAACAAAGGTATCAATATAGGTGTGGAAAAGGCAAAGCCTTTGTAATGAGACAGACTTATTAGGTTGACCGATGGTGTGCTCAATAAAGAGCGAGATAGTTGATTGTGTGTATGAATTTTTGACTTGGACCTGCCATGTGGCAGAGCACTGGATGGATGAATCTACAATCTTAAGACATATCTTTGCGATTAAGACTTATCTATTTAACTTATTTCAATAATTGAGAATATTTCTCTCACATTTTTGACAGAATATTCCTGTGTAGCCCTCTGTGCACTGGCAGGCGTTATAGTGTGTACATATTCCACCGTTAACACAATCCACTGCACAGACCCCTGCAATTGTAATCAAAAGGTGTTCACTTTCTCATAGCAACTAATTTAATTGAGAGGGAAATTAATTGTGTCTTTGCATTTTTAACAATTATATTTTCCAGAGTTACTGAGATTTCTAAACATAGTCTTTTATCTATGCATATATTTTAAAGCAAAAAAAAAGAATTTTTGTTTAGCCCAGGCTCATTTACAACCCATAGCTTAAAATAGCAATGAACTATAATTATTGGGAAAGAAAATAATATTTATATTAATAAATGAAACTATAATAAATTTGATATTCATGGTGATTGTCTCTGTGGATGAGGACTATGATATTATATAATTAAAGGCATAGGTAAATTCACAGGTTGGGTGCGAGAAATTGGATACATTGAATAACAGTCCAACAGATAATAGAGAGACCGAGAGAGAAAGAGAAAGAGAGAGAGAGAGAGCGATAGTG
>JAQFZF010004414.1:0-10573 GCA_034695365.1 Enchytraeus norvegicus
TACTGTAAAGCTTGTATGCCATATTATTTTGAAGATAATTTTGCTTTCTGAGGTGGGTCTCCTTATCTTTTCTCAGTGACTGCGTTATTTGGCTTCTACAAAACACGTGCAGCTTTTGGTTGGTCTATTTTCAAGTTTTCCGGAGTCAACACGGCCGAAAGTGACTTAAAAACGTAAAAAGTAAAACTTGTAATATTTAGTGTTATTTTAACCACTAATACACATCATAGCAAATTTTATCAGAAATAAAACACAACCAAAAGTCATTACACACAAAGGTCCGATGCGATCCCCCCGGTGCTTTTAAATTGTAAAAAATAGGGTCACGGACTTCTTAAATTTGATGGCAAGTTAAACCCCCAAGATCCACAATCCTCTTTTGTAACTCGCAGTCTGCGAAAGTAAGCTCTGCCGATATTCTATCCATCAATATTTCTATATCCGCCAAGTGTTTTCGAGTCCGGAAGACATTCCGGATGATCATTACAGCTGTAACTTATACAGAGGTGGATCTGTATAGAACTAACAGTTACCCTACTTCACTGATAATAGCATTGAACGGCGATACGGACGCTATATGATGATGATGCTGTAGATATTTCAACTTCGCAAAATTATTATAATGACTATAATATTTAACCTGAGTGTTAAGTGCCGGGATCTACGGACAGACGATGCATGGATAAAAAGATACACTATAGGTACTGAAACTGACGTTAAAAACGACATTTAAAGCTTAACCTTAAAATGTTTAGTACAGTTGTATGTCCGGACTCAAGTTTTATTTTTTATTTGGAACTGCCACACTGTCACGTAGGGGCTGGAAAGCCTGTAGTTACCTTATAAATGTTTTTCAAACAATTCTTTGCTTATTGTTTTTATTACCTGTTACCTGTTGTCCTCGAGTCTAGATAGTCTCCTGAAGGCGCCGCTGGTGAAGACAAGCCAATTCTCCCTCCGTCGTATCATGTACTTGCTCTAATCCCAGCCCAGTCATCTCTTGCATCCTATCCAACCACAGCAGTCTCGGCCTCCCTCTATTTATTTTTTCAACCCCCATACGAAGCATAATTTCTTTCTCTTGACAGTTTTTACTACGCACTTATTATTTTATTGATGCTGTTTGAAAGAAGACGAATACAAATAAAAATAAAATATGTACTGCTTGCTTTTATAGCATCATAACTTAACATTCTCGTTGACATTAACCCCTTGTCTTCCTGCCAGTGACAAGTTGAAAACAATATAATACAAGACACATAATCAAGGCTTAGCTGAGGAAATCCCTTGCCTTTGTGACCACATGCCAAAGCTTTTGATTTAATTTCTAACGATTGCTGCTGAAACTGAAATGAAATAAAACAACTGTAACGCTATATAGCTAAATCTATGAGGATTTAACGCCCGGTTTCTCGATCCGAAGGTGAGCCATGGACGTATAAAAAGTTATGACGGTGTTAACGGGTAAAGCCGAGTTTAACGCCGGTTTCAGATCCCGAAGGCGCCTCAGCGACGGGCGAACCATGGATCCAAACCTAGTTCCTAATGATCAGTAGTCGAGATGCTAAACCATTGTGAAATTAGGCTCAGTCTTTTTTTGATTGGTTGATATCATGCGAATCATAAATCGATGGCACGGATTTGATAAATTATCAGGATTAATTTTCTATAAATAATAATGTTGCATACAGTTCCTGAGCATATTTTTATTTTATAGTTATAATTACATAATTACATAATTACATAATTACATAATTACTAATATCAACAGTAATATTAGCTTTGAATATATATTAAAAAAGATAGATCCAAAATTTAATTTTCTGATCGCCTCTACCAAGATTTGAAACCTGGACGTTACGATAACATTGTTATGATTATGACATATTGCCATCATGTCCGGATAGTATTGTTATTATTGTCTTAAATATAATGCTTAGATAATCGACACATGATACGGAAACAAACGTCTAATTTAGGTTTACCGCTTGTTTCACAAAACATGGTTGAGAAAATGTAAAATGGCGCACCTTGGGCTGTTAATAGAAGAGGTTGATGATTTTGTTGAATGCTGGACGTTCATGTACTTATTATAGCTTTACTCTCAGTGACTGGGCTCAATGAATAGGCTCAGTGTCGGTTCCAAACTAAACAATTTGGGGGGCCAAGTAGGAGCCAAATCTAATATTTTACACTAATGTTCCTTTCAACAATGTTAATCATTAATTAATCAATCAATGAGGATTTAACAACCGATTGCTCACCCTAAGGCGTTGTCAGGGACGGATTAAAATTTTGTGGAGGGCAGATGATTTTTCTTTCGGCGGGGGGGGGCACGGCCCCCTTAGCCCCATCATAGAACCACCACTGAATTATGTGCTCCACTGTCTCGCATCTCAGGCTCTAATCCCTGCCTGCCAAGCCTTAACCACACCATTCCAGTCATACTCTCATTTCCTTATTTCTTTCTGTCTGTCATCTGTCTGTAAGCCAACTCCTCGATTTCTCTCTCTCTCCCACTCCCTCTCCCTCTCTTTCTTCTCTCTCTCTCTCTCTCTCTCTCTCTCTCTCTCTTTCTTCTCTCCCGCTCTCTCTCTCTCTCTCTTGCTCTCTCTCTCACTCTCGTTATTTGTCCTCACACTTGTATTAATCGATTGATTTATCTATATCTGTCTGTATCTGTACCTGTGTGCTTGTCTGTCTGTGTCTACATCTGTGCTTTTGTCGTCTATGTCTGCCTGACTCTTTATATCTCTCTGTGTTTATATCTCTACTACTATGCGCCCCTCTCTGACTCCATCTATCGTATTCAAGTGACGGTGCTAAAGATTTCTTCCTTTGTTGTACACGTCATAAGGCGCCTAAGGCTGCTGCTAAATCTCCGCAGTCAATTGATTTATGAATGACTGGACTGGCACTCCTATAGAGTCAAGAAACTCTGCAGTGGTTTGTGAGAACTCGGTCTCTGCTTTAATTCAAGGCATGATGAAGTTCTGTTTAACGTCAAAATGTTCTGGTCGAATAGGTTAGTCGGTACCGTAGTATACTTGGCCGATAAGTAGGAGGCCGTGGGTTCGTAGCCTATATATCCTTCTCGACATCAACCTTGTAATATGCTCCAGTCTCTGCTTTAATTCTAGTCCTGATGATACTTAAGCAATTCGTTGTCGTCGCGAATTATATCGCTTTTGGTAGAGATGGCATTGGTAGCACTAGTTGTGTCTAAGCAAAGGACATCAGTATCATCACTTGGAAGAGCCCTTCTACAGTATTTTTGAGTGCAGAAACCGTGATTTTTTTATTCGTATATTCTAACGTATGACAGAACGCACATGCCAGTTTCCTTTCCTACTTACTGTTTTTGGTATTTTTTATTTTTTATGCTTTTTCCAGGATTAGACGTATCATTGTTATTTAGAGCGCACAATGCAGCCAGCTACGATATCTATTAACCTACCAGTTACCCGGAGGTTGTTTATTTTGTTGACCTGACCTGGAATCGATCAAAGGTCTTCTTGCTTCGAAGGCCGACGCTCTAACCACTGGGCCGTAGCCCCCTCCCCCAAACAGAATGATTGTCATTCTATTAATTTTTCGTACATTAATCAAACTTGGTGCTTATTTTTTTCTAATTTAGAGCCTGAAAGTATATTTTCTATTCCATTTTATTGCTACCCCAACTGTTTTTGTTAATCTGACTTTACGCTAAAAATGCACACACTGTGACACACATGACAGATGGTTTCTGAGGTAGTTTTCAGTTGCAGTCCTCATTGACTGCGTTCCTCGGCTTCTACGAAACACGTGCAACTTTCGCTTCGGCTACTCCCAATATTTCGATAGAATTATGTAATCAAATGTCATAAACGATTAATTGTAACTCTACAAAGCGCGAATGACGTGGTGTCCAGTTTTATCACGGGTCAGCCTGGTCAGTGTGTATATGTTTATAAAAGATACGAGTCCAGTGAATGAATAACGAATGGTCAGTCGTTCCGGTCTCCAGCACACATTTATCAGCCGCTTGCTCGCGGTCATTAGGGAGGGCTGACCCTAAACACCCCCCCGTCGTCCGCACCACATCCCAGTGGCGCTTCTAGACCGGTTGCAGGGGAGCCGTGGCCCCCAAAATGATCATTATTTTAATATTGTAATTATTAAAATTGTTGAATAACTGCATTAATTTGAGATTAATATTAGATTTGATCCCTACTTGACCCCGCCCATCTTTTTAAAGCTGGAATCGCTACTGAGTGTATCCCAGTGGCGGCTTCAGAGGGGGTGATCAGATACCCCCCTCCCCTCCCCCGTAAAAGTAAAAAATCACCAGTTTTCTGGACACTTCCTGGTACAAAACACCAGGAATCTGTATATTTCTGGTAAAATATAGCAGAATTTTTATTTTGCTACTAAATATGTGCCTCCCTCATAAATTTCGATCCGTCACTACCGTATTCGGTATCAGGGAATTGGACCATTTCAAGGGTGATGTTGGGACAAAATATCCCTGAAGCTATATTACAGAAAAATCTGGAGATTTTTCTCCTGGGCAGGTGTAATTTATACTTTGCCGGGTTCTGTTTTGCTTCATATGCTGCTGGACACGTCACTGACGTAACCATCAGATGTAGAAACAGACGTTAATTTCGAATTTATTAAAATGGTTGACAGACTACTCTGCCCAGCTATTATACAATGAAAAATATGTTATCGGACATTCAAAAGATGGGATATCCCGATCCTCCTAACACCTCCGATAAATGTTATCCTATCCAGGATAAGACGGCCGAGTCCGGCTGTTCGTGACACACTTCCTTGTCACGTCCTGTATACATAACAACTTACCATGATAGCAGACATTTAGGATAGTAACGATGGTTTACTACTGGATTTAGTGGATCGTGATAACACAGGCACCCTGTAGGGGTCTCTAAGCAAACGTGCCTAGAGAGTCTTTTATGAAGGTTCAGATATGAATCGTCGTCCCTGACATCACCTTCGGGTGAGGGAACGGACATTAAATCTTCATCGCACTGCATGGTAGAGCAGACGTCGTATTACAACATTAGGCAGAATAAATGATTTGTACAATAATGCTATTGCTTGTTCGAGTCCTGAGTTGTTAGTTGCATGCATATACATTATAATGAACATTTTTACTAATTAAACTAACAAAGTTAGATTAAACATTTTCACGACTAGTAGCTTCACACATTGAACGATTTTAGTTTATTTTAGGCATCAAAAGTGCTATCTAGATAGCTGCCTCATATTATTTCTTATTTTTGTCATTTGGGATTTATTTCTGGAAGATTTATTTCTTGGAGATTAAATTGTTCAGAACTTCAGAATAATAAGAGAAAGATTACTGTAGGCCTATGCTGATAGTAAGTCTATTTTCCTTACTGTTCAGATACCAGTATATAGAAATGCGTAAACATTATAATACTAACAAAGATATACGTGTCTGATATTTAACAGATGTCCTGACATTTATTATATATACTATTCGTTTATTATCATCAATCTGACAATCGCAGATTGTTACAACCAACATACAACAACATCAAAACACAGTAGCCTATACATAGAAGAGATAAAATATTAACATGAGCCTAGAATAAAATAAAGTAAAATTGAGATGTTCTAAACATTGACCCTATTTGAAAGGCCATGACTATATAACTATAATTATAATCATTCCAGATTAATTTGTAAGACATTGAATGTGTGTTTATGGATACTATGATAAAAAGTCAAATTTGAAATCTACGAGAATTAAACTTCCGTCGAACGACCCATATGTGAGCGTTGGGCGAATAAATCGATTTGGCAGATTGTAATGAAATCAGTGAAATCGAACATCATCGATCAGGCTACGATTGATTGATCGATTGATTGAAAGAAGGATTGCAGCGGGATAAACAAACTCGGCAGATGAAAAATTACTTACGCGAGCTTTTAGGACATGATAGTCAGAAATCAATTCTCGAATAGAGGTTTGCCTAATGAAAAGCGTCGATTGTACGTTCATGTTGATGTACTTTTAGTGTGTTAGCACTGGTAGGTCTCAATTAATCAATCAATGAGTATTTAACGTCAGGTTCCTCACCCGAAGGCGATGTCAGGGACGTCTCAAACAGCATATACAACGACAGACAGCATCCAACCACCAGAACGCTCACTCTCTACGTTTATTGATTGATTCAGTGATGTATATTACTTGTGTTTGCTTGTCTTGTGTAAGTGTTTATCATTTAAAGCATAGAGATGACTTGGCATGGCATTCTCTATTAAACATTAAGCATTATACACGCATTCGTGATAGTCTTTAGATAGGCCTAAATGAAAAGGCGAAAATAACAAATTTGACATCTCAGCGATTAACTTTTTATATCGTTACCGTATCATGTAAAAGCGATTTAGATAACCTTTGTGGCAGTCTTTACATTGTACTATCACTCTCTTCTCTCTCTCTCTCTCTCTCTCTCTCTCTCTCTCTCTCTCTAGGTGCAAAGCCCAAAATCAGGGAGTAGACAATCATAGTTTTCAGAATATTCTATCTCTTTTCGTGCGCAACACGTGTATACTGTAATAATATTATTTTCCTTTTTCGATCAGATGGTTTATGTATGTCTAGTTTAGGCTATGTCATACAAGTTTACAAGTTTCTCTTCTGAGATATATTACTCTTCCGGCCAACCCGATTCCGAAGCGTTATTATTCATTAATCCATTGCTGTAGATCTACCCTGTGATGTCACAGTGATGTCACAGTGATGTCAGAGTGATTTCAGTGCTAGAGATGGCATCAGCATGACCACAGAACAGAGTGGCACCGACTGAACGCGTTATCAAACCAATTTGATTTGCAGCTCTCAGCAGAGCGAAAGATGAAAGAACATTTCCTCATATCTCACTTCAGAACTGTCGTGTTTCTATCTATTCTTCATACTTTCTCTTTTTCTGTCGCTTTCTGTAAATATATTATTTATTTATTACATCGCATAAGTAAATGAGGGTCAGGCAATCGAAGCATAGCATATGTGCGCTAATTAATATATACCCGAGCTATATACATTGATTGTACTATATGTATTAATTCCACAGTCTGGGCCAAATTTCTTCGGCATCTCATTTTGTATCTAATACTACATCCTGTTAGATCTTTGATCAAGAGACGGTGACTCATCTTTAATTAAGTTACTAACTCTTGTTCTCGATTCTTGTCACTCTGTTTCTCTCGTTTTGTGAATTGATTTCTGCATGAAATCTTGCAGTAGGCTGTTTGAATTTCCTTGTTATAGTGAGTATGTGTTTCTAAAATAAATAGTATGTAGAGGCCCTTTAAAATGTACGTTTTGTATTGTATTTTACTTATTACATAGGGCAATAAAACGAACGGTATGCTTTTATATGCTTGTAGTACAGACTTACGAATATAAACATCAAACAATCACCGATCGCAGCGCTGAAAATGAAAGTTTTTTGTAGACATTTGATTGGTTATTTAAGTTGAATTATGGTTGTGATTGGTCGGTTTTGGTTGGTTGTGATTGGTTCCTTGCAAATGTGTACTACAAGTAGGTCTAGTACGGATGCGAACGGTACACAGCAAAAATCTGGACAACAAGACTATAAAATGTCAGTAAAAGCAGCCTTATATAAAAGGGACTAGTACTAACGTCGTCACCTGACTTTAATGTATTTCTTTTCATTTATCTCTACTACGTGCTCTTGTAAGTGCTCTCAGGATTTCTCTCTTCCTATAAAACCTCCGAGAGTTGACCTAATAGATGACCCGCCATATATCATTAAGCGTCTATTAACAACACAGAGTCCCGATAACACTAATTCTGCCTCTAAAATCTGTCCATTCTACTTTCCCTAGATGCTTCTGATTTTTTATCATTGCGGTTCGAATCCCAGGGCTCTCCCATCACTGATGCAGATCTCGGACCGCGAACCTCACGTTAAATTCGGCCTTAACCTTTTTTCAAATGTGCAAGCAAATTTCTGGGCATTGATTAAATGTAAGAATTGAATATTACCTTATGATATGGATTTGAGTATTAATTGAATAATGAAATGTCAAAGGAGTTGTTATTATGTATCTTTTCTCTTTGTTATGTACTTATTTTGTATGGTGTACATGAAAGAGGGTGTTATACCGGAGTCGTTAGATTTGTGTATTTGAATAGTATTTCGAATGCACCAGCGACGGTTCCACCCTTGAGACTCCAACCCGGCGCCTATGGAATCCTTACTGAGCTCTTCAACAACTGCTCTAAAACAGCTTAACAGTTATCTCTGAAATAAAAATCGAAATGCAGATTCAAAGCGTAATTAGGTTAACATATCTTATAAGTGAGCGACAACGATGATTTAGTATTATTACGATCAGCTTAGATGGACCTGGTTAGGACATGCGCTATGGTCTGTCTCCCACTTGAGCACGAATCACAGATACTTTTACATTAGCCTCCAGCAAAAATTATAATGCAATGGAGGTGGGCCAGTGGTGCGAGGGGGGAAAGCAAGAAAAGAAGGATATACTGGAAATAAATTCCAGCAAGTAGTAGTTGAGTACATTTGACTGCATTAGTCGGAGTACTTAACGACATTTACACGCCAGAAATGATAATTCCCCATAATATTATTCTCTGTAGAATCTATTATTTTATAAAATAGATATCAAATTGCATCAAGCCTGTGCAGGTAATACAAGACATTTATGAAAATAAGAATTCGATAAGTTGTGAATTTTTTTAAAATTATGCCCTATTTTGATTAAATGAATCCAATTTTATTTATAGTTGTTTATATAATTTTACGATTCCTTATAATTGTCTATGTAATTTTATGTAATAATAATTGGTGGTCACAGAGATTGTGTTTAGGCAATAGCTGGATCAGAAAGTAATTTCTGGCCAGAAATTTAAGTAATTATTTTTTATTTGTATATGCTTACAGGTGGATCAGAAAGCCGGTGTAGGTTTCCCCAGGAATGGAGAGGTCGGTACTATCAGAGTGGTCTGGGTGAGATCGTTATCAAGTCCAACCTCATCACGACCAAGGGCAGGTGTGTGGAACAGAGCAGAGACTACTATCTCTTTGATAACAGGTGAGCTTTATATTCTTTTATTTTATTATTCTCTTTTAGTATTTTATATATTCTTACCATATCTTCTGAGGCTTGTCACATCGATTGTGGCCTATGGTAAGCAAGGCTACGATACCCTTATGCCAGTGTTGCCACTGTTGTCTCGGAGAAAGTCCTGTCGTATAAAAATAAACATTGTTCCTGTTCCATTAGCTTCTCTGTACAAACTCTTAACATCGCATTAAACTAATACTAGAGAATTAGTTGATTGAGATGTATGATAGTTTGCTATTGACATGTTGTTAATTAAATTTATTTCCAGTTCATTACTGTGCGCTGATTAGACTAATTAGTACAGTGGTTAGCAATTTCCGATCCTTTCTTAGAGGTGCATATTTCAAGCCACCTGCTCGGTCCGTCAACAATAAAACATGTCTTTAACTGTAGCCCTCTACTCATATATAGTTTTCTTTTTGGAATTTAATCTCGATCACGAACTTTTCGAAATCAATATATGGGATATGAATCTAATAGTTTTAAAATAATACCAAGAAGATATTGTAGCTGCCGATTACAGTTTTTGTTCAGCCCAAGTTTTAATTTGACAGTTTCATATCAGTCCCATTAAAATATTAGATTGTAATGGTTTTAAATAATATCTATGAGTTATTATCTCCCGATTACAGCTTTTATTCGTCTGAAGTTTTCATTTGACAGTTTCATATCAGTTTCATTACAATATTATCAATAGAATGCAATTTGAATGAGGGACTTTAGAGTAATCCGTGGCTGATCCCGTTGACTCGGGATAGAAGCCAGCGTTGCCACTGTTGTCTCGCAGAAATCTTGTCGTATAATAAACACATTATTTCTTGTTAGGCGAAATCATTTCCTAACGCAGATGTCACTCAGGCTTTGCGATTCGTGCTTGATAGTAGAATTCACAAAAACCGTAACTGATATTATACTTTTATTTCTGGACATCTAAGGCTAAGGCCAAATTTAACGTCAGTTTCATCCCTCGAAGGGATATCAGTGACATCTACAAAACGCAGAGATCTACATAGTAGATAGAAAAAGTCCAAGTATATCGGCAAGATAATACAAGTAATTATCATTGTAGAAGAGATAGCAGTTATTGCCTATTTACGTAACATTCTATAAATTTATGACGCATTTCAAGACATTTGGGATAAATTAGAGAGAAGCGCGAGACAGGAATCTCTACCCCTATAAGAGGTTGCATGTTTCAAGTATTCAGATGTGGTCGTTGAGAAAATATTGTATTCTGTAGATAAACTTTCTGAATAAACATTCTGTAGATTAAACTTTCTGAATATAGAGCTCAATAATTTTTTTGTCAGGAACGCAAAAAGTTATAATGAAACGGCCAGTTGTGGATCTATTCGGATTTTAGAGGGTCCCCCTAGGGTTCATTCAAATATTAAGTCATCACTTTTTCGGGAATTTT
>JAQFZF010004415.1:0-10572 GCA_034695365.1 Enchytraeus norvegicus
TTCATGGCGCAAGGTCCCCCCCCCCAAAAAAAGAGTAAAAATTGTTGACACCAAAAATGAAGCTACCCCCTAAAAAGTTGTTCTCTAGACGCGCAATATCTCGAATAAAGAGCGTAAAATTAGCGAGTGAAGCGAGCACAAAATTTTTTTTTGAGTCTTCAAACTAAATTTTGTCTCTATTTTCTAGATCGTCCACTGTACAGTCACTACAGTGAAACTGTATATTATTTTTGAACTGCGTTCTCAGTTCTTTATGAGTAAAGGAATACTTGATTTTTTCCACTCCCCAATTTCAGAAAGTTACTTATATTTTCCACTCCCCCACCCAATTTTTTCCATGGCGCAGGCTGCTCCATGAAGGTATAGGGATAGACACCCCTGCCTCCGCTCATGGAATCTGTGACATGCCGTCTGGCCTCCTACCAGCTGTACTTACTAGACCTCTAGGTTCCTTAATCGCAGGTACGTTGGCCTTGTTCAGAGCCCGCCAGATGATGTCATTAAGGAAGTTATGTCGACTAATTCTTCCTGACCCCTTGCAGTTAAAACCGTGGGCGTGTCTAGGACGTTTTTAAACTATTTAAAAAATAGAATTTTTTAAAAACTATTTTGAAAATACTATTTGACGAATACTATTTTGCCCATTACTGGTCTCTATAAACCTACACTTGATCTCCTGATAACCATTTAACATATTAGGCCTTGTCTAGGCCTAAATATAATATATCTAGCCTATTTCTAATATTGTCTATACTTTACTTTTTTTTTTTTGCCAAACAGCAAAATCATGGCCATTTATTTAGTTTTCTGCATAAGTTTTATATTTATTCATTATTTGTATTTTATTCCATGTAGGCCTAAGTTTTTTAATATTATATTTTGTGTGTTGCGTATTAGCCATTGTTAGATTGGACGCAATAACGAATATAAGCTTATAACCTTATATAATTGAGACGTCAATCAATCATTCAACCAATTCAATCAATAAAGGAATAGAATTCTGCATAACGGACCAATAAGATTTCAAAAGTGCTATCCAACTTTGCACCTTATGTTACATTTGAACCATATGTGCCTATTCATTTAACCTATAGGCCAATCAGCCTCATGTTCAGCTGAAATCTAAGTTACAATGAGGCGAGATAGAAAGATTTGCAAGGTCTCTCTTTTTTGCCACAGTATTTAGAAAATCGACCAATCCTATGAAATTTATCATGTTTGATAATAATTGGTAGGCCTAGTATTGGGCCTACCAATCTGGACATCTTTAGGCCTAACAATAAAATTTGACCTACACAACGTAACTACCATAATATTATGTAAAGCCAACAAGTTAAATTCAAGACCATGCTTGAAATGAGATAGTAACTTGAACCTTTAGTGTGTGACAGAATAAATGCCACAATTGAAATAGAATGTTACACTATGAGACAAGAAACAAATATCACATCAAATATTTATAAAGTCTAAAGAAGAATTTAACGTTAGTTTTGCATCCTAACTGCCACAAGAGTGATGAGTGAGACCCGGGAATCGAACCGTGAACCAATGGAGCCCGAGTCAGGCACTCAACCATTTGGCTAAGCCAATAGCACATTATATCACATTATAGAACTATAATTAACTGTCATGAACCATTTACAATGTGGAAGCACATACTATTTTAATTTGAAATTGAGCATATTTTCATATCATAATGCAAACATAGCAATTTAAATTTTCACATTTTCTTCCAATAATACTATTATTACCAAACAAACAATGAGAGCAAAATTAAATCTTGAAAATTATAAAAGTTTATGTGCCAAAATAAAGAATAGCAGAATTGGTCCACATCATTAGTATTGTTTTATATACTATCTGTCAACTTGCAATACAATCTTAAGAGACATCATATTGAAAATTAATAATCCTGAAGTAAATCAATATGCCTCCCATAATAATATTCAAACATTCAAATCAACTACTTATAAAGTTGTCTGCCATCAAACAAATCTCAAGAAATTCACTGCAATAAACTTTAAAAATTACAAATCAACCGTCAAATGCTAATTTACTATAAACACTAAACAGATATACAAATAAAATTATCACTGATTACATTCTACATTGAACACACTGTTACTGATCACTAGAAATCAATTCCATCACCATCTGCATGCCGATACATGTCAACTCCATAGATAACATACACTACTAAAAACACTACAGCCGAGTTCAACATCAATTTTGCCATCCACAAATTTCATCAGTGACAGGTAGTAGTAGTAGTTTATTAACAAACCAGCAAATCATAAAGATCTCACCAAATGGTATGCCAGGGATTTGATCCAGGTTATGGATCTAGGTCCAATGCTTCAACCGACGTGCCACCCGGCTCGGCTATAAGTATAATCACAACCTCGCTACAATACCGCGATTAATTTTCTATAGTTGCCAGAATTCATAAGGACGGAAATCCCTTATTCAACTGCTCTTGACAATCAACTACCCATTGGCAGACAATAAAAAGCCTCTTACTAATTTATTTTAATTGATGAATCTTTATTTATCAGTAGGGCAGCAGAATGAATTTGGCCTATAAATAAGCAATGATAGCCTACTATACCATACTTTTATGTCCCATCCTCAAAGGATGGCATTTTATATCATAATTTACATCTAGTCACAGTCAATATAATAATAGTATAGGCCTGTATATAAAATAGATACATATGCAAGAGTAAACTCCTAAGTAATAGTAAATTTATTCAGAATTCATCAAATTAAATTAATCCACAATATAATCATTTAAGTGTAGGCCTACACAAGATGTTTCTTGTTCAATAATACATCACATTTAGCGCAATAAGTAAGTAGTAATAACAGTAAAAACTTCAATTAGAAATTTATAAGTTAGTAGTATGGCATGGCAGTTGTTAGTAAGCGATTAAAGCATAGTAAACTACAAAAACATCATTAGTATCTTACAAGAAATACACATAATATATTCACATCTTATTTGCTTATAAATATTAAAGGTCTGCAACAACCCCGGTCAATTTAAACATCATACAAGTGCAACTTACATGTCTGTTTCATCATCCAACGATGACATCAGGGATATGTAGTTCATTCACTACTTTTACGTAGTGAATGAACAACAGTAGTGTACACAGAGCAATTATCTGCTTCTGCATTATTAGTTAATTAATATTTAATTCAATTATCTGCAAATAATTAGCTAATTTGAAAGTGTTTACTTCTCAATTCACTCTATATTATTTGTATTGTATCAATTACCTAAATTTCTCTATAGAATTTATATATCTGCAGAATTGTTTACTAATGATTCCTGTCAATCATTGTTTACAAAATGGAGATGATATGCTAACTTCAAATCAATTCAAATCAAATCAAATAATCGATATCAGCTAATAGATATATATAAATAAAAGTCTTTCAATAAATTTTTTTAACAAATTATATCATGCAAGTATCTTAGCATAATTATTGTTGATTAAAATAACAACATACAAACTAATTTTGAAATACCAAGTTATATGTATTACTTGAACTTCCTGTATCTGTTGTCTGTCTAGACTCTAGAAATTTGTGTGTTCTCGCTGGTTGCTAACCAGTTACCACTGACCAGTATAATGTGAATTCTGATTTGAATGACACACGAGTGATTGCTGATCTATTCTGTAGTTATATGATACAACAATGCATTATCTAATAATATTTAGTAATAACAGTAAAGGCTTAACATCCGCTTCCAATTCCAAGGATGATGTCAGGAACGTACATTTTAATTTAAAATATTAATATTTGAAAGAGTAGAATATGATTAATATTCATGGCATTACCCAATAATACCAGTATCCTCGGATATCTTTCCACATCTTTAGAGTTTACATACAGTATACGCTAATTAACTTAAAATGCACAGATATTTCTTATAATAGAAACATTTCTAATTAAATGACTTATTTTACCTAAATCTGGAACAGCAATAGGAGTCAAATAAACTCAACTGATACAACTAAATATAATGTGTCGTTGATAAAAGCTAGTAGTCAAATTGCATGCTTGAATAAATTTGTGTACCGAACAACAGCCACGTTGTCGACGCAGGATTGTTGCATTCGTATAATCACAAGAAATTGCCACAAATCCTTAACCAATCGAGTCACTGCACTCGGTGACAAGCTTCTTTCCATTCCAGTATGTGCGAAATTGCTCCGGTATGGCAAACTCCTTGAAATCTCCATTGTTTGAAGGATCGGGAATAAGAATGTTCATCTCAGAAGATTTGGCGGTAACGATCTGAGAGTTAAGGGAATCCTTGCTCAGGTAGACCATGCAGCCGTCGGTCTTGTCGATAGAGATCGTTGGTACCTTCACCAGAATCTGCGCCTGAACAAGATACACAGATCATAGTTAAAATTATACAATATACAATAAAGAATATAAAATTATGAAATTTAAATTAAAGTGCAATGAAAATTACAGTCAATTGCTGATATATCAGATTGGATCAGTCTCAATAGGGAAACTCAACTTGTACAGGAAACAGGAACTGCGATAATTTCTTTTAAGTGAAAACCTCGTCTGTTCTTAGATGATTCTATACATTGTACATTGACAGTTGTACATAAGATGCTAGAGATCTTCATGTTACAATGGCTATGGCTTTAATATAGGCCAGTTCTGTAACTTATCGCCTAGTGACTTTAACCACACTAAGACAGGTGTAATCACTAGTGCCTTCGAATGTACGTAATACGTATTACGCAAATATAGTTCCGTAATGCAACATTATAGATTTTTCTCTCTGATTGGCTAATTAATCGGACATATGAACTTCTTTGAACTTCAAACTTAAATGAACTTTGGATGCTCCAGGCTTGTAACTAAGTATTGTAAAGTTTATGATGTTATGAAATAAATATGTTCGAGATATTAGAAAACATGAGTAAAGTTCATATTTAAATAAATTAAACATAACTTTAAAAGGGTGGTGTATCGACATGTATGTTAAGACTGGATTTAGCATTTATCCTATTTATTGTTTAGATTTAATGCTTAAACAAATACCAAGGCTGCCAGATACATTGACAAAAGTTACCATACATGACAATCGTAGTCATTAGGCTGTAAGGATGTAGGCTGTAAGGCTACAATTACTCTTGTTACAAATCTCATCAGATCTCATCTTTAAACAAATTAGTCATGGCAGCTTCTCATAACTATCATCTTACAAATTCTCATCTGCCGATGTTAAAATGGAGCGAATATTTGCAAAATTAATCAAATTAATGCTTAAAATCGTAAAACTATTTCATGGAATTTTTAATTATTATGAAAGTTTTGATTCCTATTACTGAATGACAGACAAGTCTAGTGTCCACATATTGAACTTGCAAAGTTCTATTCAAACAACCAATCCATGAGGGCAACTGTTCATGATGCCCTATACTTAAGCCTATCAAGATATGATCAATATAACCTATATCTACCCATAACTAAGCGGTCGAAAGCCAGCCTAGATCTAGTCAAGATCTAACCCGATTACGGAATCCATGATACTAGTATTACATGTTATAACACAAATCCATTATAATTAGAAAATTTCTATTCCCCGCTTTACAAATTAAAATTTAATTACGGAATTTATCTAGAGTATTTCTATTAACAATGATTGTATTGTATTTTAAGATCAAAATCATATATTTAAAATGATAAAAGAAATACAAAACTTTAAAGTTACCTGTACACTCTGACAGTTGACAAACTCCACAGAGGAGATGGCCTCGTCAAACACTAGCGCCACCTTCTTGCAGTTGTCCAATGTGATGGCATTCACCTTTCCCTTCACCGTCAGCACAGAGTCCACACATTTATACACGTAAATGGTCTGTTTCATGTCTGCATCATTGATCACAAGGTTCTTCTGTCCTGTCTGGTACTCCACGCACCATTTCTTTCCATCCAGGGCCAAACGTGGAGGTTTGGTTGCAACTGGTTTGGCACCGGGAGACGGACCCCCGGCATGCTTGGATCCAGATGCCGGGACAACATCAGAAGCTCTCAGATTTGGGTTCTTGTGTGTCTTCATGTCATCGGATACCTGACAATAACAATGACTGAATATAAAGTTTAATAGATTGAGACATCTTTACAGATCATAGATCAGTACATGGCACATTACTGTCTGCTTGCCCCAGAAATTTGGAACTTTATCTGTTGCAATTTTTGGGGTTACATAGGCCTATATTTCAAATTACCGAAAACTTTACAATGTTTGTTTACTATGTAAACAAGTAATATTACGCATGATATAGCTGTAAAGATAAGTTTAACCAACGTGTTACTGACTATGCTATCCAACTGGTTGATAGTATTACTACTAAACATTTCTCCTCAGTCAATGCATTCTTGAAATGCAAAGTTCTATTTATAACAAGTGCGTTCTGAGAGCTTCCGAATATTGACAGTTTTTGGTTTGGGACGTCACATCCTGACATTGACTACAGGTGAAGAAACAGGCAATAAATTTACTTGTATTTACATTAAATTTTATTTTATTTATAATCTAATTCAATACAGGAGACAACGTACATGTTTGATCTCCCTGACATCGCCTTCGGGTGAGGAATAGGACATACATCATTGTAAATATTGTATTGCAATGTTTGACAGATTCGCCATGTGCATTTAGTCAGGTTCCGTCTTTTACGTTTTTATTATAAATACTTATTTATTGGAGTGTACAACTCTCACCTTTTTGAGACCCTTGGTGACGTCCTCACCACGACTCAGCTCAGAGAACAAGGCATTTCTTGAGGCATCAGTGCCACCACCACTGGGAGCAGAATCCAGCACCAGGGGGGCGGGGGGAGGTGGGGGGCCGGGTGGGGGTGGGGCACCCCCCGAGGCTGCCCCCTGCTTATTCCACTGCACCCCCGTCGTATGGTACTGCTTAACAAACTGCTGCAGCTCAGTCAGAGTGCTCAACCAAGCCTTTACCCACTCAGCATGCACAGGCTCCTTGTCCTTGAAGTCCTTCAACACTCTGTTTGTGTAGAACTGACCAGCATCGGACATCTCCTTGACGTAAGGGCTCGGCGCAGGGCTCACAGCGACCCAGCCCAATGCAGGAGCCGACTCTGAGATGGCTGAGAGATGATTAAACAAGGCACTGCGTCGTCGCTCCTCTCGGTATTTCGCTACCTCTGCAATCTTGTCACCGATTGGTTTCAGCAGAGACTGGAGTTCACCGGGCGATGGCTCCTTACACTTAGAGGCTTTAACGAGGAAGTCACGCTCTGCACTGAAGGCTGCTTTCACTAGATTGATCTGACCATCGATTTCACCACCTATCTTCTGACTTAGCGAAACAAACTTAGCGAATGAGCCCTGTATGATACCGTCAAAGGCTGCAACTGAGGGAGACGACATTGCTTCGTCGATGGTATCAGACGAGGAGGCGTGAGAGTTGTTGACTTGCTGAGCTTCCTTTCTTGATGCAATGTTCTCAAGACGGGTCGTTACAGCTTCCAGTCGATTTATCAAATTCTCCATTAACTAAAATATGCATCAAGAACAAATTAACGATTAATATTAACTCAAAAATGTATATTGTTGCATTTAATTTTAACAAAGTATTTAAATTAAATTGAATTTGGATCCAGGACTAAAATACAAATAGACAGCCTCAGCCACAGGTAATCTTGCAACCAAATCATCTATGGCAGTATGTCTCTACAGAGTCCACACCTTCCTGATATAGAGACACAGGAACCTGCTACACGGATAGCACAAAGTCCTTTTTTATTAACAGATAAAACTGATGGAATATTTTGGTCAATCTGACAAAATATTCCAGAATTTTACTGGCAAGTTCTCTTTTTCTTCCAGGGTTGTTGAAATGCGGAATTCTTTGCTGATGATGTTGTAAATGCAATATTAATCTATCAATAGTTTTAAGAATAAGATCTAGGCTAGACGATGCAATTAATTAAGTTTGGTTGGGAATCTCTCTTCCCTATTTCTGCTACCTTTATGTATTGTTACGTTGGAGCTGGAGCAAGTGTTGGTAGCAGTTCTGGTTAATTCTGGTAAATCTGGAAAATGTACAGAGATGGAGAATGAGGACTGAAGCAAATAAATTTTATTCTACATGTAATTAATGTAATGTTCAAGAAAGAGGAATTCAAATACCGAAGAACACAATAATACTTTATAATACGGCAGTATTTACTATAAACTTTTCTAGAATAATATACTTTTCAAGAAATTTTGCATCTCATAAAATCTGGGCTCTGCCTAGATGACCTACGGTATACCAGGAGCAAATTAACAACTATCTATTGCAGCGCCTACTGTACCTTTTTCAATAATTGAATATTAATATATATCATAATTGTAGATTTTTCCTGTCAACACTATTAGTTGATGGCGGATGACTTGAAAATATTAATTTCTATTTATGGCATGGTCATTAGGCCTAATCTAGGATTTAAATGTCCCAGATTAAATAGAATTAGATATGTCGGCTCTGGTAAAGAGACGTGCCTGCGTCATATTTCATTTACTTGTTGTGTTAGGGTTAGGGTATGGTTTTGGGTTGGCCTAACCTCCACCCCAACCTTAAACCCAACCCTAACTCTAATTTATTCTACTCTATCTGTGCAAATTTGAAGAAAATCGGTCAAAATGTATCGGCACAGGCACGTCTCTTTACCACTGCCGATATGTCTATGTCCATATATGGCTTGCCTCTCCAGAATAGATTAGATCCAGAATAGATCAGCCTACACATGAAACGTAAAGGATAAATTCAGGATATTTGAATTAAATTTCCACTTGTGATTCATATTAGGTTTAAATTAACCCTCACCCCTAACCCCATCCATAATAAAGCAATGTGCGTTCATAAAATGAATCATTTGCGATATTTCAATGCCGAAAATTCAATATAAGGAATGGATCATGAGGGAGATCCTAAATACCCTATTAGTCATCAGTCTAGTGCTCAGGTGTATATTTGTTTGCAGAAATTTTCATACAAGCCACAAAATAAAAATTCATCTAAACACAAAATAAAAATAAAAATGGGATTTATTAATAGAACAGATTTAGCATAACCAGAGTAACGATTCTGAATCTCATTCTAGGGTTCCTAAGGAAAGTCCAAACCCAAAGAAATGGCTCCACTTTGACGACATTGAAGTATTTAGTGATATTTAGTAATCGTTGTTTTCGTCATCCGATGATGCTTATACTTTCAATCGCTACATTTCATGAATTTAGTGAAGATAAATGTGTGCAAAGCAGTAATTTAGAGATGGGAAGTTTGCAAAATAGTATAAAAATTAACAAATTAAATAAGAAATACCTAAGAACGCGTATCCGGTCTCAGAGTTGCCGTATAAGGTTAGGAGTTAGAGGCGGTGTAGGAATTAGGCAGCGAGACAAATAAATGTCGAGCACTCGTTCACCTTATTTATCAAAATACCGGCAGAAATCTTAACCATAAACCAAAATTTAATAATGCTAATACAGCAAACCCCTATACGTACCTAAATATATGGATAGAAGCAATTGTAGTGAATTTTGTAGATAGAACTGGCGAAGAATGCTCGATATTTAATTGATTGTTGAGGTAGGTGGGTGTGAGCCTACTCATCCAAACATCCGCGTACACCCCCACTCACACCTCCCCATACAACTAGTCTTCGCTCGATATCTAGTTACTTATATAGCCATTTACCAAGTATACAACTAAAATAAAATAATTAACTATGCCCTGTGTAATCAGTAAAAATAATGCAAATTAATATAATTGTACGTTTTAAAGTAATTAGTTTTGAGATAAATTTTGAAATTGTATTTTGAATTTAAACAAATATGAAAAACTAAAAAATACTGAAGCTAACAAAAATTCTGTAGGCTTATTTTACAGTTTTCAAATGCTATTTTCGTATCAATTTCAAACTCTTTGCATGGCCCGTTTAGTTTGAGGTAGAGAGGTGACTAGCCCTTCCCCCACTCTCGAATTTAGAGCTCCCATACAAAAATGTCCATTTTGGCTGTACTGGAACGGCCTTTCGACTTATCTATCCGTCGCCGATGTTGTCGGGGAATCGAACCCCCGGGCTCGATGTCTGTCACCGTTTCACCTTCTATCTCGGGTTCATCGGCGGCCAAGTGTTGACCAAGTTGGCTAAGTGTGAGAGACGATGATCGGTCAGGGACATGTTGACCAGAAAAGAACAACACGAACACGAATAAGGTTTAGATCGTGTGATGTATTATACCTTGAAGTAACTCGATTAGTGAACGATGAACGTAGAACAACAGCGGCGTTCCAGGCCCAAACAACCCTCGTTCGACTTGGATCAACTTACAGGCAACACGAGAGTGCAAGCCCTAGCTGTGAGCAAGGATCCTTTGTCGTCCGGTCCTAATTTATTCAGTTTTCTCGGTTCTCGACCGACTAGGATCAACTTACAGGCAACACGGGAGTGCAAGGCCTGTAGGCAAGGATCCTTTGTCGTCCGGTCCTGTTTTAATATGTAGCGAGCG
>JAQFZF010004416.1:0-10571 GCA_034695365.1 Enchytraeus norvegicus
TACCAAAAACAGAAACTAAGCAAGGAAACCCTGAAAACACGTGCGGTTGACATGTGTGGAATAAAAGAAGATAAAAAGAAAAAAAGAAAAAAAAGAAGTCGAAGTAGTATTAAATTAATTCTATTTAGAGGCATTATGCCTTTCGTGGTAGCCTACAATTCAGCACATTGTTCAGTGGACCGAATGTAACTCAACTGAAGTATGAGAGAATGATGATTTTATGAAGGTTTGATATTGGATATTAAATGCGTTCATACTTTGCTATAAGTTAAGCCTTAAAGGGTTAAACGTTTAATTATCTGTAGGATAATGTACGCCTTCCAAGGATACGTCTCGGTGGCTCAGTGTGTAAGCGCGCCGGCATTTATGCCAAAAATTTATCGTGGAAGGTCAGGGTTTTGATTTCCGGTCGAGCCAATCAGAGAGTAAAATCTCAGATGTACAACGGGCCAACCAAGCCCGTTGTACATCCATCCCTTCGTGGGTCGGTAAATTTGAAGCAATTAGTAGGTGACTACTTCAGAAGATTGCGAAGGTAAGCACGGGTCTGGCGTAGTGGGGTTGGCGACCTTGCCGTTAGTTTAATGACTTGTCACCTTTGTGCAGCAATGGTTTAGTGATCGGGATCAGCTCCGAACCTAGGAGTCAATACGACTCATGGTGCACCTTTACCTTTACCTTTACATTAGATCTACCCGGTTGAGCAGCCTAGCTGGGAGCATACATGCGTGGAAAAAATGAGACCTATGGGTTCAGTTCTCTGTCGAACGAGTCTGTGACAGCCTCATAATGATACAATAACAGACGTTAAATACTGATTTGCTGCTTTTTTACTTAGCTCTATCTCTCCAATGCACTGCCAAATGGCAGGTCAGTGGTACATATTCCAAAACACAGTCTGCTATCACGCTCACTAATGAGCATTCCATCAATCATTAAGTCCATGCACCACCAAAAGGCCATGCCTTTTCCACACCCAACATGTAAAAATTTTTTATTGAGGATATATAAATTATTCTGACTTACGAGGTGGTTTTCCGTTGCCGTCGGTATGAAAATATCTGCGTTAGTCGACAGTTACGAAACATGTGCAGTTTTCAGTTTATCTATTCTCAAGTTTCCCGGATCCAACAAAGGTATACTTTTGACTTATATATAGTTAACATTAAGGCAGTCGATTGAGGCACCTTCAATGGGAAGGGTTAGAAGCACAATGCTTCTCTTCAAGACGGCTTAACACAATCCAACACTATCACCGCACTAGTGTTGGTTTAAGCGTATTACAGTTTTCTCCACAAAGTACCCTGCAGTTTATTACAGCGCATTCAGTAGTTACAAGCAAAATCTTTTAAATGGTGCGACTCTCTAGGCTGTATGAAATGTGGAGACAGCTGGGCAGCTGCAATTAAGTAATTCTAACACGGAAGTTGGCGTGAAAAACATTTTGAGGTTATTGTTTACTCACAGATTCACCATCTGCGTGAATCTATGAGCCTTTCGACACAGGGTAAATGTTGCTGAGGTGAAATTTCAATATGCAGGCTGGAATCTCTCGTTGTTGTTGTTGTTGCCCCCCCGAGGATCAGCCGTGGTGCTGATCCCCTCTATCTTCGTCCTTGGGAGCGCTCGTCCAGGGTTCGCCGTCAGGTATCCAGCAGCTCTGCCTCCTAGCAGGGATTGTTCCATAAGTCTATTGGAGTAAGTGTTGTCTGTATTTGTATGCATGGAAAGAGGTGTATTGTGTCATGTGTTTAGTCATGATAACACGACATGACACATGAACACACGTGGAATCTCTCGTACTTTTGCATAGCTCTTATTGTTTTATTTATTTTATTCTATTAATTTGTTTAACTAAATTCAAAATTAAATTCCGTGGGTTGTAATATTCCCCCTGGGCTAAAATACATTGCTTTAAAAAATATTTAAATATAAAAATCTATATTTTAAAACAAATAATGCACAAATATAAACATATTTGCAAACAATGAATAATGCACCTTACATGTGCCTTAATCATTATATTATTTAATGCCTTTTTATATTTGTAGAATTATATAAACTTTTAATATAATAGCATTCATATAAGACTGGATTATTGCAGATAGGCTTATCGTATAGATTATAGAAGGCTGAACATTGGGGTATAAGGCCAACAGAATGCTCAACAAAGTGTGTAATTCAATCTACACCTGGTTTTTATTGGTTAGTAAAAAATCTATATCTGTAAAACGAAAAATTGAAAATAAGTAAGTGTTATAGTATAATTATGAATAATTGAACCGACCCCCATCGCGGATCAAGGAAATTTTGTGGGGGGGGAGCTTTGTTTTAACGTTCATTTTTATGGAGGGGAAAGGCTTAATAGACGAGAAAAGTTCAATGTTAACTAGGCTTCTATAGCTCTAATGGGGCAAGATAGGACGATTTGCTAGATTCTATGGTTGGAGTAATTTTTCGGAAATCGGCGAATCCTATCAAATTCATCATACGAAAATTTGTAAAAATGACTATTAACATCTAGATATCTTTACTATCAAATTTTGACGCCCTGTTTTGGTCTATTGAGATCGATCGAGGGGATCAAGAGAGGGTCCAAAATTGGAATTTTAATGGGCCAAGTTGTAATAATTTTTAAATCGAGGTGACATGACCACTCCCGACTCCGGACCTCATATAGAGGGCGGCACCCCCCTCGCCCTCCCCCCAAATCCGCTCATGAACAGATCTATAGTGTTTATATGAAGTTTAATTAAATTATTTCTTGTTATGCATTTTAGTACACATTTCTCCCTGAAGTCTTCGTCAGATGATGAGACGGACGTTAAATTCGCATTGATTAGGAAATATTTACAATACACCGCCCATCGACGTACTCTCAAACAGGCTAATTATGACAATTTTACGACATCAATATTAAACTCTATATTAATGAAGGCCTTAAGATTATTTAATTACCCTGGATGCTTGATACAATGCTGTCAAATAACAATAAGGATTTAACGTCCGCTTCCTCTTCTCATTTTTAGCCTCATGTCCAACTATCGATAACAGGAAGTAATCTGTAAATACTGCTTAATCGTTGTAGACCTATATCGTAAAGTTACTCAATGATTGACTCTGCTTACATGTATATTCGAACACCGTATGATGGTCACCTGGCCTTACAAATTTATTGTAAATGCATTATACTTGAAAATTACATCCATAATTATTAGATAATGATACCAACATCCAATATACCAACGGAGACGCTATAGCTAGAGAATTCCCAACAGTTATTACATAGAAGTAACTATATCAATGCTTACGTCAATGCCTTACCAAAACTAACAAAGTTGTTAAAATCGCTGTAATTATCGATGAGCTTTCGATGTAATATAAAATACAACTACAAAGCTTCAAGGTAGCTCGTCAAGCCGTTGGATGTATTTCTAAAAATCATGTATAATTGTGTGATATAGTTAGACTTACTTATATTAGTTATGCCTGAATTGACTGATTGATTTGGTGGTTGATTAAATTGAAGGACTGAATGATTAAAATATTGATTAATTGATTGCTTGATTTATTTATTGAATGATTGATTGGTTGATTTTCCACAGTTTCTATGGGTTGGAGCCAATGTTGTTCTATTCGGGTACACGTTCTGGAAGTATGCAACTTGGAAGGAGTTCTATTACCTCCGGGAAACAGTCGGAGTAAGTCAAATTAATAGGCAGTCGTAAAAAAGATGAGTAAAATACAACGCAAATGGAATACGGTAAAAATTTAGTATATAGATTCTAATTACTATGGAATCGCTTAGTTTTGGACAAGCGCCGGTGTAATAAACTCTGTTCTGCTTATGCCAGTAGATTAACTGAATAAAGTATAATATAAAAGAGTCATCATTAGATGAAATCAACTAACGATTTTACGTCCGATTTGACGATGACATCAGGGACGACAGCAGGTTAATTAGAGAGTGAGTAATCAACCTCGTAGTTTCAATATGGCATCATTTTGTAAGATTATTATTTTTTAATAATTTCTTTTTATGTTTCAGTACTCAGTGGTTTTTGCAAGAGCTTCGGCTGCCCCGTTGAACCTAAACCTAGCGTTAATTCTACTTCCTGTGTGTAGAAATCTCCTATCTCTCATCAGAGGATCATTCCAGGTTATATAGCCTACAGATTAATTTATCCGTCTATACAAAATATAGATAGAATAGCTTGAAATGTAGGCCTAATAAAGATAAAATAGATACAAATTCAATCTCACAGCGGCATAATTGGTATCCTAAATAGGTAAAATGTAACAGTGGATCAATGGGTAACAAAGTTCATATTCAAATTCAAATAACGGTTTAACAACCGGTTCAGCATCTGACTAAGATATCAGGGACGTTCACATATCGTATAAGTTCACACATAATATGACTTTCAGGGGGTGGGGATCCTATTTTGTTATCATTATGCTATGTTTTGGGTTGGGGGTTTTGTCTATAACAACAGATTATTTGAAATTGTCCTGTGAGCCTATGATATCGTCTGTAAACGACTCCTTCATCCGGTGTTGTAGAGAACGACGAACCACTGCCGCTCAGCGCCTTAGTGGCGTGGATCTATCGTGCTGGATCCGGGAAACTTGAGAATTGACCAACCGAAAACTGGATGTGTTTCGCAAGAGCCGACTAACGCAGATACTGCAGTGAAGGACAGAGTGGTCTGGGCCATGGCTTCTGTGTACTTGACCAATTGGTAGCTCAAATTTCAGACTTGCGGAGGCCTTGTCACATGTGTGTGGCTTATGGCAGGCTAGAAACTCTTTCCGTCACTGTTCAAGAAAGCGCCGCTGATTTACCTAGTACAGAGAGGAGCTATAAAATACCCTATGTATTCTATTGTATTGTGGATATAACAGACGTTAAACCCATTATAAATTGATTGATTGATTGATTGATTATAAAAGAGCATGTCGGGGTTACAATTCATGAGAAGCCGACGGTATAATAAACTGTCATTGCTTGCTTACCGGATTGTTTATCTGATTGACTAACTGATTGATTGAATGATTGATTGATTGATTGATTAATTGATTGATTGATTGATTATTTTGTTGTAGTGTTGTCAGAGGACGGCCCTTTGCAGACCGCTAGATCGTAACATTGAGTTCCATAAACTTTGCGCTTATGCTCTCTGCTTCTTTACAGGTAAGTTCAATCAATCGATCAATCAATCGATCAATCAATTCATCAATCAATTAATCATTTTCAAAACACAATGTATCAGTATATATCAATCAAGTAGTTGCAGTAACAATATGAGTGTTACAGTCGTCCGTGATAACGTGGAGCACTATGCAACCAAAATCAACCCGACATGCCATTAATAATAAAGGTCATTCTCTCTCTCTATCTATCTCTCTCTCATTCTCTTTCTCTCTCGCTCTCTCTCGCTCTCTCTCTCTCTCTCTCTCTGTATCTGATGAGATTGATTGATTGATGGATTTACTGATTAATTGATTGATTGACTATGCAGCCATACACTACTTCTCGCACACGTTTAACTTCACCAGGCTGATCGAGGCTGCGGCCAGTGATCCCACGACAACCTTGTTGGGCAAGCTGAGCTCTCTACCACTCTCACCCAACGGTACCTGGTTCAATCCCATCAGATCAAATCACACGGTGAGTAATATGTCAAACATGTGCGAATGTCACGTGTAAGAAATATACGACGAAAAATAAAGAATATATATTTTACATAATTTTACCATGTGATAGTTTCTTTTCGATTCTTTTCACACCGACTACAGCACTTGTTTTTATTTATTAACTATTATTATTATTCATTCCTCAATTTATTTTTATATAGGCCTACTACACTTCTTATAGGTATACAAACTACAATATCACTGCATATGCAAACAACACAGAACAATTCTGCAGAAGACAAGGCAAAATGATTGAGCAGAAAACTTAATTAAAAATCAATCAATCAATGAGAATTTAACGCCCGGTTCCTCACCCGAAGGCGATGTCAGGGATATCGCCTTTGGTGAATAGATGTAATTTATGACAATTGATGTTAATATATTCACAGTTCTTGTACCTAAAAAATTCATGTATACAACAAGGGTGGATCCAGAGGGGCGAGGGTATTAGCTATTAGTAAGGTCTATTCATTCACTTGATGATTCATTTAATCGATTGATTGATTGGTTGATTTTATATATATATATATTTTTTAATCCTGGGTATAAACAGCCCGGTGGGTTTCAATCAAAGTTTCGATTCATTAAGAAAGGAATGAATCGTGATCCGGCTACTCGAGATCGACAAAATTGAAAGAGCCGCTTGATTGTTTGATTGATTGATTGATTGATTGTAGAACGGACTGTATGAAGTTGCTAAAGCACTGCCTGGTTACACTGGAATCATTGCCACTGTTATACTCGTCGTCATTGTCTCTACTGCCTCTGAAACTATAAGGTTTATATAATATTGATAGATTGATTATAAATCGATGTTTGAAACGTTTAAAACTGTTAAGGAATTGTCTAATTTGCCAGATCTAGATTTTTCTAGATTTATAATTTTGTTAGCACTAGAGGTCAAAATTTGAAACTGTATAAGGGTAGGTTTTGTTGGGATCGGGAAATTTCTCTTTTGGGAATAAGATATTGAGATAAGATAAAGATTTACTGCAGAAGGCTGTCGACAGTACTAATGTCAATTTATTTAATAAATTTCCATCTGAGATATAATAGGAGGTTAAATGGTAATTAAACTCTTTCTGACCGAAACTCATTCTTACAGTGCGTCTTAGCAAGTCTCTAATGCTTCCTTACCCAGGAAATGTTACGTTGCTTTATGTTTCAATAGGTCCAACAAACTTATAATATTTTAATATCATTGTTTACATTTGTAGTTTTGTACTATAAAATCATTACGGTGTTTTATTGTATACTTGTAGTTTATAATATGTATCGATATATTGTTTATGCAGAAGAGGATTCTTTGAAGTGTTTTGGTACACCCATCACTTCTTCATCTTGTTCTACATTGCTCTCATTGTTCATGATTGTGGGTAAGATGATTATACAATACTATACAATACCAAAAGCAACGTGGGTTCAACGTCCCTTTCATAATCGACGATGACATCAGGGACGGCTCAGACAGAATCGTAAGATCAAAACAGCTTGCAAAAAAAAACAGAGAACGGTTTAGAACAGAGAAAAAGTTTGGGGAATATGAAGAATAATTGTATTATCTTTATGAATATAATTATTGAATTTAGATTTAGTCTATAATTTGGATGTAGCCCAAAAATCTACTTATCTGAATAGTTTATATCAGTCTAGTGAAAAGGCCTTTGATAAAGGCTTTCTACAAAACAATTCATAAATTGTGATTTTTCTTTTTTTAGGGGGGGGGGCTTCCGCACGTTAAACCCTTAATATTATTGCTATTATCAGAGGTTTGGGCAGAACGATGACTAACCTAGAGGAGCACAACCTCGACAAATGCTGTGAGCGCTATGAGGACTGGGACAAAGTCATCAACAACACGGTGCCCTGCCCCTGTCCCGAGTATGCGTCTAGGGGCGGTCAGGTAGATACCAATCATCATAATAAATCTTTGACGTATTAAGACGATTAGGATGATTACAATGTCACACTATGTCTAGGACTCTAGGTTGATACTACTCGGTTTTTCTTTGGTTTCACAGAGCTCGATGTTGACAATGATGACGGTAGCACTCTAATTTTTGTTGTTGTTGTTACTACGATACGGCTGAGTTGTGTAGAGCAACGGTTAAGCGTCTAGTTTGTGGACTAATTGACGTTGGCTAAATAATGTTAGCAAAATCAATTTTTAAACTGTTTGTTTATAACATACATGTATAAGACGGTGAGATACATGATTTTGCTAGATTTCTATCTCAGATTCTGTTCTAGTTATGAATTAGGGAACAGATGTTTGACCGTTACTATCATATCTTTTTCCGTGTTGAGTCCGGGATATTTGAGAACAGTTCAACCGATAACTGCACGTGTTTCGTAGGAACCTTCTAACGTAGATACTGAGGAAGGAAATGGAAAACCACCTCAGAAACCTATATTTTCCTTGAACAAGGACATCATTTGGGTGTGAAAAAGGCAAAGCCTTTGTGATGAGACGGTCTTATTGGGTTGGTCGATGGTGTGCTCATTTAAGAGCGAGATAGTTGATTGTGTGTATGAATTTTTTTCCTTGGACCTGCCACGTGGCAGAATACTGGATAGATAGATACATATCTTATAAGATATTGCATATATTACCGTTATTTTATTGTTATTTTATTATATCTGCCTCGCTGGCTTAGTGGTAGCCTCGCGGACTTATTAACATGACGTCCGAGATTCAACTCTCAGTAGAGCCCAGGCTATCAGAAAGTAAAATCTCGGACGTAGCCAAAGAGATTGATGATTGATCGTTACATAACTAGCGAAATGGGTCTTAAGCAAGCATCTGATGCTTCCTGACTCAACATCTGTTATTATTATTACTCATACACTTCCAATATTATTATTATAATTATATTGTTAACTTATTATTGGTAAAAAGAAGCTTCAGAACACAAACAATGTGTATGTGAACAGAACAAGGTCCATAACTGTCGGATGTGAAATGTTCTGAGAGAGCCTGTTAAAGCTTTTACAACTAGTACTATAATTATTAATAATTATTCTATTCTGCAGACATGGATGTGGGTGATAGGACCATTAACGCTGTATCTTCTAGAGAGGCTGGTCAGACTGTACAGAGGCATGCAGAGGATCGACATTGTCAAGGTAATCATCAGTACAAACAATGCAAAATTTATGCTAACTTCGTCATCCTACGGCGATATTAGGAAGGACACGCAAATGAGGCATTTGCATGAATTACCAGCAATATTTTGTGAAGTCATCATTTGAGATCACGTGACTTGTTACACGCCCGCCCATTGGTCAGAAGGATGTTAACTGCTCGCCTATTGGTCATTACAAGTCACGTGATCGTGTAATACGTACCTCGACTCCTCCAGCGATAACGCTGAAACAATATGGCGGGTAATTCATGCAAACAGTTCAGCGTTTCATATTTCTGCCTCCCTTACTTTTAAGGTTATGAACTTTGGTAAACCATCATATCTTGCTGAGCTAATCACACCCTGTCAACCATTTCGCAGTCTTCGCTCATCTGGCACTAATGTCCTTAACATCCCCGATATACCATCATCTATAGGTTGGTGATCGTTCAGTTTTACCGCTCAAACGCAATTGAATTCTTTTCCCCTTGATACTTAGATCATGCACTTGTAGTACAACTTCCAGGGAAATCTGAAAACTGTTTGTTTTCTCCTCGGATCTATGCAACCACATTCTCTTGCCCTGGCTAAAGAATTTGCACTGTTTCTAACTCGATTCTCGTCGGTCTATGCACTGGCAAGTTGTTTCTGGTGGTATAAAACTGCTTACAGTTACATGTTAGCAGGGTAGTATTTGTGGTGTAAACCAGAGGGGGTATGCACCGGTGGATAGAAAAAATGTTGAGAGGGGGGGGGGGGGGCAAAAAAAGTTTTTGTTCGCTCCGCTCGCGACAATTATTCCATCCTGTATACAACATTCTAACTGGAATTTTCACATCCACTTCTCTCTGTACACTTGGAGCTTGCCTTGTCTCAGTTATCTGTAGACTAGAGGACTAATTTATATTGGAATAAGAAACCCCAGATGATCTAACGCATTATTCTTAATTTTAGAAAATAAATGTGCATCGAATAATAATCCAGTGTGGTATTTGTCAAATTTGAGGTGGGGGTTGCGCTGTACTAAACACTGCACCAATGCAACAGAAGAAATAAAAACTGTGAAATATTTAAGCGGCTATCTTGTATTGGCCTCCTACTTGAATGAAAAAAGTCTTGTTCCATGAAAAACGTAGCCTCTTTGATTAAATATAAAGTAATGAAATGAGAATCATGAGTGTGCAGAATGTTAAGATCAGAGGACATTAAAACCTATTTTAATTAAAATATTTTATTTTTATTAAAATTTTTTATGTGTATTTCTATATAAGAGATAACGCAAGCAATAGACTATCCATTCTTTCAAAAAGGCACAATAAATATTATTGAACGATTTATAAGCTAGTGTTCAGTTTAATGCCAAAAGCTGATCTAATGAATGAGCCATGCAATTATGACATTGACTTTTCCTATAGCAGGCTTCCGTAGCAAGCTAGCAACTGGAAGAGCTGGATTGAAAGAGTAGAAATCCGAGCATTTTGATGCATAAAATTAAAAGTTGAGAAATATGTCCTGAGCGAAGCGAACGAAAAAAGGTCTTAATATTTAAAAAACATATTGATCAAAGCTCAAAGTGGATGTGGGGGTTAGAACTGACAGTGGGGGTCGTTTAACCGCTCCCTCCCCCCCCTCCCTCCGTTGTAAATCCCACACTGGGATAATTTAAATATTAACCCATTTAGAAGTTCAATGCACTAACTTCCCTCCAAAGCTTAGGGGCGGGAGGGGGGGGGGGGGGGGCAACGCCGG
>JAQFZF010004417.1:0-10569 GCA_034695365.1 Enchytraeus norvegicus
TCTCACTCACTCTCTCTCTCTCTCTCTCTCTCTCTCTCTCTCAGTGACAGATGGACGATGTAATATATTCATGGTTATAACGTATTCATCCTTCCCTATCCTGTCCGTTACTCTTCATAACCACATGATATGATTCCGTTATGATTTCATAAACAATCCTAGATTTGGTCTTTCTCTAATTAATTTATATTGATAATATTTAGTGATCGCAATACAGATAATATTTTAGTTATTTTTCTTTTCAGTAGATTTGGGGATGGGAATCGGCGTTCCTTGGAAACGAAACATTTAGAATTAACCAGTTATGGGACTACCCGTCTTCGTACTCTGATACGTCTTCGTTTCCGACTTCTTACAACTCCACCATCACTACAGACCAAGGAGTCTTCATGATAAAGATTGCTGCTGCAGCTGTCCCGTATATAAAACGAATTAAATATAGCGTAATACCGGAATCTAAGACAAGTGAGTCGCTTTGTCGTTTCCCTCATAAATCCTAAGTTTCATAAGCGTACTTTTTAATTCGTATGGATTTGGCTTTAATTTTAAATTAATAGTGTGAATGTCTGCTTAAAGCAAACCATCAGATGGTCAATCTTTGTTTGGTATAAGTATAGTCTATATAAAGAGTGGAAAATAAACAACATCCCGCTAGCGAAATCTCAAGAAAATCAATAACTTTGTCAAAGCTCAAGGTAAAATATGTCAAATCTTTCTGTGAGGAGAATTTTGATATGTAACTTAAAAATTTGATCGAAAAATATTTAAAACTGAAAAAGTTATAGAGTTTCTATGAAAAACTAAAAAACACACAACAAATAAACAAAGCTTATTCAAAAGTCAGTAATTTCTGTTTGAGTGTAGGCCTAATTTCGTGCTCGGAAAGAACCATTTGTTTATGCTGATGATTCTATTAGAGTAGGTTTCCAAAGTGGCCAACAACTGTTCAAATGCACGGCTCTAGCTTCTTAAGGAATACTAGCACAGTCAGGTCGGTATCCTCCAGTGGCAAGTCTCTTAAATTGACTACTGCACAGTCTTGAGTTGGTGTTTTGGAGTGAACACTCTGTACCGCTCAGACACATAGAGCCCTTGACGTGGTAGTCGAGAGGATTGAGGTCAGGTGAGTTTTTTGCACGCCACTCATCCTTCCTGACAAACTCCGGACTATGTTCCGGACTATGCTCCGGACTATATCAATGTGGCAATTGTCAAATTTCTAATGGGGAAAAAAGTATTTCGCTCAGCTTGCGAAATGTTAGGAGAGGCCGCTAATTTTTCTCTCGCTTCACTCGCGCCAATATGGTCACGATCAAAGTCGATAAATATACCTACACTTAATGAAAGAATAAACGTTTGGTAGTAGCAGTAGGCTATGACTCCCTACGAGTACGTAATCAGTTGCGTACGATTAAAAAATAATTATTTACATTACAAAACTACACGTGAGATTAATAAGCTACTATAACACGTGTGATTTTAGTTAAGTAGGCTACTGTAAATAAATACAAAAAAACTATCATCCTCCAGTCAATTATTTATCTACTAATGAAAAGGCATTTATAAAGGCTTTCTAGCGGACAATTATTAAAAATTGTTATTTTTTTAGGGGGGGGCGGAAGGCCCACCACCCCACCATTCAATGGACATGTGAATGGAGGGTGACCTCGAGCTCTGCTCTTCTGCACTTCTCTTCTTTCTTCGCTCTGCTGCAGACCTACAGGCCAGACAATGATGCACACATAGGACGTCACCCAGACAGTGGACCGCCAACGACACTTCGTCCCAGAAACGTTACACACGCCACGGCGCTTTTATAGGATAGATAATAATACTTTACTATCTTACTGGCTGTATGATTACGCCGAATTTATTCTTAGGCTACCTGGGACGACAGAAGAAGATTAGTAGTGGGACGAAGGAATAGTTAGAAGCATACCATCCATGCATATTTATTGGAATCCAGTGGGGGTCACGTATAGTCCAGTGGATTCCAACCCCCCCCCCCCCCAGCCCACCGGATAATTACAACACTGGTTTAGTCCAGACTATATTATTTCCCTGTCAATTATAATTATAATAGTTTTGCCATGTTCGTACCTGCGATTTAAACTCCATCGAAAATTCCATTTAAATAGAGATAATAAAATGTTGATACTGTTTTTAGATTACAACTTGCAGCTACAACCAAAGTGGTTAGATAATCAAACCGAGTTCGGTGATTGGATTTCTGATCCCTTTATTATCGACTATTCCAGTGGAGTTAATGGAACCAGTACAATCTGTCTGTCACTTACCGGCACTCAGCCGTACAACATGACTGCATTCCTCCTGTTCAGGTTGGGAAACATGTAGGCTATCCTACATGTACATGGTGGAAAACATTAATGTATTACAGCAATACAACGATATTACAACAGAAGTGAATACAATAGACCCTACATATGCATTAATACAATACAACGACAAAACAATAATAATGTAGCCCCATACAGAACATGCGCATGAACACAATACATAGACAATACATTGCATAGAAAAATGAAAAAAATAAATATTATATTAATATTGCATGTACGTGTCGGAAATATATGTTACTTTAAAACAATTAATTAAATTAACTGTAATTAACAATCAAGTAATTTAAAGATTTATGTTATCAATAATCTTTACATATATTCTTTAAATATCTAAAGAGTTCCTTTGTTCATTTCTCAAGGCATTTTATTTTACGTTTCTTTTGTTTGTTTAATGTTAATTGATGTTGTAGTCTTTGTCATTTGATCAAATTGTTGCAGTTGTATTGAGAGTGTAAGCTATCGTGCTTGAGTTTAACAAATAAATAAATATTTATCTATTAATATTTTCACAGAATCAAGTGCTATTTATTTAAGTTTTTCCGTCTCTGACAGTGACGGAGTCCGAGACGGAAATAGTCTCGTTATACTTAGCTTCACCTTCTTTTACTTCGGACAATTTAAAGTAACAAGGAATTAATTCAGAATTATCAACAATTTTTAGTAATAATTGTTTGTACGCTTGTGTGGTACGATATGGTTAGGATCTCAAATCAAATCAAAATCAAATCAAGTAGCGGTTTAACGTCATATCTCATATTCAAACATAACCAAGGCGTTGTCTTTTCTGAGGAGATGAAAATGTAATTGGGATGTTACGAATAAATTATTATGTCGTGTTACTGTTAGCAGAAAACTGCAGGTGTTTCCTAAGAGCCGACTAACTTAGATACTGAGGCAGCAACGTGAAACCACCTCAAAATCATAATTCTCTTGAAGAGAGGCATCAAATTATGCGTGGTAATTGGCAGGCCTTTGTGATGGGATCGACTCGTTGGTCGAGGGTATGCTCTTTATGAAATAGATTGTAGACTTTGTGATGGAGTTTGTGCTTTGGACCTTGCATCGGTCAGTGCTCTACAGAGAGAGAGGCGAATAACAATAATAATAAGAGCGTATGCTATTGATTTCGCCATATGGCGAGATAGCCGGGATCGTTTCCAAATTCGGCTAGCTAGCGCAGTCGCTAGAGCGTGTCTTGGTGATATCTGTGTACACCGACTGCTTGCTATTATGGCAATGGAGAGTAAAGTAGCTTGCCAAGGCTTACAACTCCTGGTCTTCATTGGACTTTGAACCGAATAATTATACTTCTAAGGTGAAATTGGAGAATAATTATACTTCTTTTATCTATAGATCTATGGACTCGCCAGGTGATATTAAGAGAAGAGATGTATTCCAGGCAATTTCATACAATGGATCATTTAATGAAATCAGTTGGAAGTTTCAGGAAGAATTTAGCTTGAATGAAGGAGAGATTCTTGAGCTACAGGCCGTGGTTCGAGTCTCAGAGAATGCTACACTGAACAACGTTGCTGTCAGTAATACATCATGTCCTGTAACTGGTACTAAATTTGATTCTATATGTTCACAAAATTTCACAAACCGAAAACTGCACGTGTCGGAAGAGGCAACTAACGCAGATGCCCGCAGTGAAGGGCAGAGTGGTCTATGCCATGATGTATGCGTACTGACCCTTTGGTCACTCAAATTTCAGATTTGCAGAGGTCATTCCATATCGGTTGTGGCATTTAGCAGGCCTGACTATTCTACACTTCACTATTCAGAAGCTCTTTTGAGGTTTAGTTAAGAGTGCGCTATATGAAAGCTGATGATTGATTGATTCACAATTACCAGTTTTACAGTGCGTACTGTATAAATTGTTCAATCTGTACCATCCAAATGAAACGACTAGAATAAGTTACAATTAATTACAATCAATCAATCAATTAATCCTCATAGTTACTCTTCTCGATGATAAAATGTTGTGTTTGCCATCTGCTAATGTACATAGGCCTAATGCAGTGACTTTACAAGGTTGCGAAACCGTTTTTGGTGCTCAAATTAACAAAGTAATAAGTTTAATTCAATCAAATTAAATAGAGCAGGGATAGTAAAATCTCTGTTTCGATTTAATAGTTTTGACAAAACAACTACTATACAACAAAGTTTCAGTCAATAGCTCAATCCATATGCTCCATTGATATGACATCTACTCGTATTGACTCATAACGTCAATACTGTCCAAAAAAACAGTCATAGTTATTATTTGCAATCGGTACAGCTTTTAGAAAAGAGAAAATGAGCTCATTGCTCATTAAACGAACTAGTCTTGATGATTTAAACTTTATTATTCGCATGCTATTTAACGATTTGATCAAAGTTAAAATTCTCCTATTAGGCCTGTATATTTTAATTACATTATAATCATATTTATAGCCATGTCTCTTAATTTTTATTGGCCGATAAATTTTAAACTTTTGAACCTATTTTGTATTTCTATTTCGTATGTATTTTGATGATTGTAACTATCTGCGGTTGACTGATGGATTTGAAATATAAGAATATTAGACCTCTATTCATTTGTCGATTTATTTGTCGATTTATTTGTCGATTTATTTGTCGATTTATTTGTCGATTTATTTGTCGATTTATTTGTTTATTTATAGTATATTATTTTTATATCTAATTGTTTCTCTCCTCTTTCTCCATGATTGGTCGTGACAGATTTGCTGAATCGGCGTCGAAAAATAATAAATAGTTGATCAATACATATAAATGAACTAAAGTATATGTACAGGTTGTGTAAACCAGTTGTTAAAACTGGTTGTTGGTTGCGCGTAGTGTTGTTGGTCCCGATGGTTGTTAGTTGAATTTGTAAAAACCGGTTGTTGGTTTGGCAAAACTGGTTATGTAACGGTTAAGATACGACCTGTTACTCACCCAGACCAAATAAATTAAATCAATGGCGTCAATCTCAATGTAGGCATTGTTTTAAATACGTGAGTTTTTAACTTGGACTTAAACAGAAAAAAGACTTTTGTGGTTGAGACCTGCACAGAATTGACGTATTGATTTCTATAGGACGTTAACTACAGTACTCTGTGTCGGTGCAATAGAATCTGACACGGCGAACCATCGTGGAGGCACAATTAATCACTACTATAATCATCAGGTAATTGTGTAAACTACAAGTATTATACGTTTTGTTTTTGTGCAGAAATGGGTGGCCTATCCTGTGATTTCGCGGATTTAAATGATTGTGGATTTATGGACAAGTCGGAAAACTTATCAAGATGGAGCGCTGTCAGTTACAGTCTTCCATCCAACAGTATATTTATTCATTTTCTTTTTTATTGTTCACAAGTAAGAAAGGCTTTCATAAAGGCTATCTACCGAACATTTCACAAAATGCTAACACGGAGCCCAGACGCCTCAATGTTGAAGCGTGACACGGCTTCATTATGACACTGCTTCAGATTAGCAGGATTATATATTTGACAAGAAGCAAAAGCCTTGTAAAGACTCTCTACCGACCAGACAATACCACACACACACAGTTCACCCAGAACCAGCAGGCAAACAATTAACATACAATTAGCCACGGTTATTAATACCACGGACGGCCTCAAAATGCCGTCTAAGCTTCGCTCGCAGACCTACAATAGCAACGGGTCGCTTTGTCACAGAAAGTGCCCCAGAATCATGAAACGGCGTTAGAAAACTTGGCTTTTACAAGGTTGATAGAAGCTAAAAAAATACGAAGTATTTTCTGTATTTCGTTATTTCACCTTTAGCCACCGGTACAGACTATCAAATTCTAGCGGAATTGTGTGACATTACCTTGTCACAGGCGATCAGTATTAAGAGTACTAGGAGTAGGTTTTTTTACATTTCCGTATATATTTATACGTGACAGACTCACACGCTAGTTTCCTTTCTTAGTTGCTATTTTTGTGTTTTTTTATTTTATTTTTCACTCCATGATTAATCGTACCTTTGCTTACTATAAGTGCAATGCATTGTCGGGCGCGCAATGACAGCCAGCGCAGGTACACGATTAACCTTCCATCTTCCAGGCACCGATTCGCACCTGTGCCCGAGGGTGCCGGGGATATTTTGTCGACTGAGCTGAGAGTCGTCCCCACGCCTCGAGCCATCACTTGATCCTGAAGAAGACACTCTAACCACTTCACCAAATCCCCGTCGGCAGGTGTAGGGTAGGGCTAGGGTGGGCCAGGGCTACGTTAGGGATAGGGTCAAGTTACTGTTAGGGTTAGGTTAGAGTTAGGATTAGGTTAGGATGAGATTGAAATGTTGTTTTTTAACCGTTAAGGTCAATTACGGTGCTTTACATGTATTACATTACGTGTATTTCGCTACCGGTGCTTCTCTAATGCACTGATGACTGATGACTATATTAGACTGTTTTATTTAAACGCTAAAGGCTAAAGCCGAATTTAACGTCAGTTTCGTGTCCTAACGGTCACATCAACGACTGGCGAGTGGCGAGCCATGGAATCGAACCGTGAACCAATGGAACCCGAACCGGGCACTCAACCGATGTGTTATCTGCTCAGTCGATAGCACATACTATGATTCTGATTATTAATATACAGGCGATTACATACCGCCGGACTGCTTTGTAGCTGATTCTGCCAATCTCTACATTGGCTCAATAAATGTGACAGCCTCTGGCAGATCTTGCCAAAAATGGATTTATCAAACTCCCAATCTTCACCCCTACACTAATATCAATCAATTCAAGGGTGATAGTAATTTTGGCGTTAAAAGTGTCAGTGATATCAGTAATTACTGTCGTAACCCTTCTTTGGACGATGAAAGCGACTCAACTCCATGGTGCTTTACGCTGGATAGTGCAGTGCCACGTGAATACTGTATCATACCTGAATGCAAAGGTTTCTTTGATTACTGTTAATTATCAAATCATGAAATAAAAGAGATTAAATTCAAACCATCAGTTTGATTATAGAAATACGAAAAACACAAAAGCGTAATTGAAATCGGAAATAGTCAAATGCAATTAAGCACACTTCATTATAACGGCACAGCGCATGACATCTTCACACATTAAACAATAATGACAGCACCATATATTGCGGCACCACATGTTACTCCACACAACGTGTATTATGTTCAAGCCTTTTGGTGTATAATTGGTTATTCCTTAATTTGAAAGTTGGCGTAACTCACACTTCTATCCTGAAGATCCATACTTCGTAGAAACTTCTTATGTTGTTAGCAGTATCATAATTATAGTGTGGATGTAATGATATATATTTGTTTTCAAACATTATGATCTGTTTCTTCGCTACAACGTACTATTTTCAGATGAGAATTACTACATTTTATTGCATAAGTTCAGCGTTTAAATGATATTTCACGCAATCCACAAATTTGTTACACTTGTCCTTAGCCATCCATTAAATAAATGTGTATTGTTTGCAGAATATTTTATGCAGGTAACCTTCTACATGGCCACTGAAATTGCACGACTTCAATCCCCGGTGTATGGATATATTGGTACGGTTTGCTTAACCTTCGCATACAAGATTTCTACAAGTAAGGCTTCCATTACTGTCCTGGTAGCTGCAACGGAAAGCGATGTTTTCCAAAAAGTAACGGAAGTTCGATTCGCGGATCAGGACTTTACTAGAGAATGGTCCCATGTGATCCTAACGCTTCAGCATGGACTTCATCGTTTCGAGATCGTCGCTGAGAAGTTTGGCGTAACTGCTGGTTCAGAAACAGTTTCCGTCGGCGCTGTAATTATAGTATTATCAGATTGTGGTCTTCCAGGTATTTCCATATCTCTTTTTAAATTTTTTTTCTAGTTGCATCCCGGATTGCATGTCCACGATACAATTTCATTCCTATAGTCCTTATTTATCTGGGCTATTAACACAGATTATTAGGAATATAGGAATGCAATTATGTGCTATGTGCTATGTATGTACTTTGTACGCACCCTCGATCACAGGGTGTGCACATAGCCTCTGAGATATATGTGAAAACATAGATTTATTAAGGGTAAAACTAGATCAATATACGGCTCTGATGAGTGGGCGAAAATAGAGTTAGTAATGAGTTATATTTTGCTTCCGGTGTCACCGGTGTTTGAACTTTTATACACAATAAATCAAATGCCAACAAACAATTGTTGACATTTGTTGCTGTTGGCGCATATCAACATCCGGGACGAGTTTTGTTGCTGTGGTAGCCATTGCTGTTCTTGTTCTTGGCTCTTCTAGTAATTTACTAACTCCGAGACTGTGCGCGAAACTATGATATTTAGGCTATGTATACAGCGATACAGCAGTTTTGACAGTAGAGTTTTTTAGTATTAGGCTATGTATCCAATTTAATTTTGCTAAACTATTTACTAATTTATCAAATCATAGTTAATTTAACAATGTTGCTCTAGGTTTGAAAATGCTCAGTAAAGTGGCGCCAACATACACCGAATCAATGCACATGTAAAACGAGAATTTACGTTGAATCGACGTATCTGAGGAATCAAAATATCAAAATGCATGAACATATAACTATGGTTTACTTATAATAAAGGTTTACAGCTTTAGGGAAAACACTTTTAAGACACAAATTCATTGTAAATAATGCAGGACCCACAGGTGACACGCCAACATTGGATTATACCGGACCTCGTCGATCACGCTTGGACTATAAAACACTGATTCTGAATGAAACCGGTGGTAAGATTTAAAGCCATGTTCCTTAAATTTTCATATTGAGAGAAAGACTGCTTTGTAAGGAATTCCGTCGCTACACATCGCCAATCTTCTTTCAGGTTCCTTGTCCGATCCGGACGTTGGGATCATAGTCTGCCAGTGTTCTCTGGTAACGGAAGTTCGATTTGCATTTGATATGCAGCTATCATTTCATTGCGGTAATTACCAATCAATTTGCTGAAATTTAAGTTTCCCTGCACTTATTCCGTTCCCGTGTTGGGTCCGGGATATTTGAAAATAGTTCAACCGATACTTACACTTATTTCGTAAGAGGCGACTAACGCAGATGCTGAGGAAGACAAAGGAAAACCACCTCAGAAACCTATATTTTCCTTGAGCAACGGCATCATTTTAGGTGTGGAAAAGGGAAAAGCCTTTGTGATGAGACGGACTTATTAGGTAGGTCGATGGTGTGCTTACTAAAGAACGAGATAGTTGATTATGTTTATGAATTTTTGCCTTGGATCTGCCACGTGGCAGAACACTGAGTAGATAGATTTTCCTATACATTCACTTACTTGTATCCACCTCAATTTCAATCCATAAATTAGAGAGGATATAACGTCCGGTTCCTTATCCAAAGGCGATATCAGGGGCGTCGCAAGCGGTGATAATTTGACCTTCCGACCTAGTCATATGTTCCCGAAGCACTAAAGAAAAAATTAGGGATCATTTATAAATCATGATATAAATCATGCGGGGCAAATACTTCAATGGTTATTTGCTACATCCACAATTCCTTATTGTTTCAGACTTGACCAATGACGTATTGGTTAAAGATTGTCGATTGAATGATTTGTCGATTATTGGATTGAACGAGTAATAATGATATATATAAGATTGTGTTTCTAGCCATGGATACAGCAAATCTAACAAGCGCTCTAAGTCGTCAGCAAGAACATATGATATACGAGTAAGTGATATAAAAATTTTCAATATGCAAAATACTACTAAAATGACAAAGTAGAATTTCAATACTTACCAACAGATGTCTTCGACAACTGACTTCAATCCCCAAGTCCGTCCTAACGGACGTCCTGGCGAGCAATAGAGAAGATTCCTGATAGTATGATCTGTTACATGTAGTTTGATAGTCGAGCACAATTTATAATGTTGCACAATGATCCCGGTTGGATAGAATAATCGATAACACATTTGCTAGATAGCCAGGATATCACGTGTTTGTGCCCAGCTTGGTCCGTCTCTGACAGCATCCTTCGACTCGATACTGACATTAAGCTTAACTTTACAGCTTTTTTGAAAATTATATGAGAGATGGTCTTATTTGGATATTGTCACTAAAGTTAAAATCTAACGCAGGTTTGCTTCGCTTTCGTCACTAAAGGCAATATCTTCGACGATTCCTCGACGATTCCTCGACGATTCCTCGACGATTCCTCGACGATTCCTCGACGATTCCTCGACGATTCCTCGACGATTCC
>JAQFZF010004418.1:0-10569 GCA_034695365.1 Enchytraeus norvegicus
TTTTTTTTACTTTTTACGTAGAAACTCTGTAACTCTTTTAATAATTAATATTTTTCCACCAAATTTGGAAGTTAGATGTGGAAAATATTTGTTAAATATCTTGAGTTTTGACAAAGATATTGAGATTTCGCCCGTGGGTTAAAAACAACTCACACTGTATAATCAATAATAAGTCAATAGATCAGTCAATCAAGGTGCAGTGTCCGTCAGGGTGGTAAGTATAGATAGCTGATTTGTCTACCAATCCCTCTAACAATTATTTAGTCGCTTTACAAAATGAGCAATCAATAATAAACAAGTAAATATACACCGTAATATATTCGTTTAATGAGGTTTGAAATCTGTCATAACGCAGAAATCACAAGAACATGCAGTTGTGTGTTAAAGCAGTCTTGCTCGAAGCAGCTATCAGCGATAGTTTTCTAGGACGGGGAATTTATATCGACTTAGTCATTCTGTGACAACTAGGTAGCAATAAAAATATAGAATTACCGATGTGGCAATAGCGCCGAGCGTAAGATTGTTAACTTCGCTCTGATGTTAAGTGATGGAATTCAAGGGGAGCAGGATCAACATTTCCCACGTCAGTCAGCAAACTACTCCAGCATCCTTGGCAAGGGTGTGTAATCGGTGCCGGGTTCGTCGTGTATCTGCTCTAGCTGCCATGTGCGCTTTTCGAAGCAAAGGTACGATTAATCGTGGAGAGGAAAACAAAGAAGATACAATAAAATAGAAACTAAGAAAGGCAACATTATAAACAGATGTGTCGTGTCATCTGTCGACTACACTAATACAAAAAATAATTTCTTGATATCTGTCGTAACGCAGAGATCTTACAATAAAGTTACAGAGCAAACATTAAGATATACAATGACAACACTGATTGATTGATTGATTGATTGATTAATTGATTGATTGATTGATTGATACTCACTCTTGCACCACAGCTCTCATGATGGTGACACGACGCTCTGTGTAAGAGCTGTGCCAGACTTGGTGCCACATGAAGGCCAGCTCTTTCTTATCCTCTACACTGCAGCAGTCGTCAGTGTCAGCTGTGACGTCCTCGCAGAGAGCAGCTCCCAACAGGGCCGCTATGATCATTAGCTTGTACAACATGGCTGTCGTGTGCGTGCTGTGTCCTACAAACACAACACAAGTCATTAAAATAGCTACATAACAGATCGTGCCACTCACTTCTCATGAAACATAGATAGGCCAAAACATTTGGCCATATTAAGATAGACTTCTACTGGCGGTCTATATTAGACTGCAGAGCCCTTGTGGAGTACAGCTGTAATTATCTTAACCGAATCTTTGTGACGGTAGTGCTCGGTTGTGTTGAGCAGTCTTGAATAGAGCACCTTGTGCTTCTGAACCTTGACGTTAAACAGACCTACCTTTCAAACCTACCTTTCCAGACTGTGTACTTTAGGCTTACCCATTCACTATCATTCTTGTGTCATGCCATTGGCCACTCATTGTTAAACCTGAGAGTTTAAAATTGAGTGGCCAATAGATGGTAATCTACATATAATATTACAGCAAGTGTAACATTAGGGGTGAATTAAGTTTGTTTTCTGAGGGGTTTCCGACTGCGTAAGTCGGCCTCTACAAAACGCGTGCAGCTTTCGATTGGTCTATACTTATGTCTGTGGGATCCAACACGGCTGATACAAGGCTGAAACCGACGCTAAATCTTTATTATAATAGTTATTACTGTATGAAAGCGGAACCGATTAACAGCTGAATCTGAAAGTTACAAATACTAGAGGCTAACCAATTCTTTCCAACAAAATCAAATTTTGATTCGATGTCACAAAAATCAAAAAAGTCATTGATGATATTATATGAGTATAACAGGGGTCCTTGCCCAATGCTCATTAAAAAAAGCTAAAGCCGAATTGAACGTCAGGTTCGTGGCCCGAGGGCTACATCAGTAACGGGAGACCCCTGGATTTCGAACCGCAGACCTATTGATCCGCAGTCCAGTCGCTTAACCGCTACGCAGTCGGCTCTTGCCGCCCAACTTTACTCTCTAATTAAATAGGAGCAAAGAAAAATAGCATAACTGGGGCTTTGATCTAAAGATGCCTCCTGATTTAATAATAATCCTCCGGAACAACAATTCCAAACAACGCTGCAATCTTTTGTGCTTACATTCAAAACATTCTATACGTGAAACTGATATCAACATTTAACGTAGCACTTACCTACAGAGACAAAGAGAGTGACAGAGACAGACAAGGAGAGAGACAAGCTGCTCGAGTGTCTGACTTGGTCTGCCTAGCTACACATCTCCTTTTATGCTCTCACTCATTGTGGAGTCACGCCCTAGTTTATAAGTCCCGCCCACACGGTGTCAGTCAACGTTATGACCACGCCTCTGTGCGATGAGAATGTTACTGTGAGATATTTCTGGGTTATGTTAAGGTATAAATTAATAGACACCACATTCTCTCTCTCTCTCTCTCTCTCTCTATCCTTGAATTCGGTGTTATCCTAAACCCTGGGGAAGGGTAGTGCAGTATTTTGGTTCATTCAAATATTACGTCATCACTTTTTTAGTAATGTTTAACTCCCGTATCACCGGCCCTCCTCCTCCCCCGCGGACCCCCCTCGTTGATTGATGGCGTAACCAATCGGGCAGTGGTGTTTCTGAGAGGTGGCCTGGGGTGGCCATTGCCACCCCAAATGCAGAAGGGCTGACCACCCCAGTATAGCCACCCCAAATATGAAAATGATCTCCATGTGTACATTGTTTGGAAACATCAAAAACTGTAACATTCCCCTCCCCAATTTTGCTTGGCCACCACTCCGGCCACCACACTCTGCATAAGCCAGAATCGCTCCTGCACTCGGGGTCGATCATCTGTCAACATCGAGTGGGTCACCAGGATATATCGGGGTGCGGGGGTGGGCGAGCCCGTGTCGCCCCGCCCGTGTGGGCGAGGTAAAAACAAAATACGTACCAACTTATGGTGTCCCTGATATCACCGTCAGATGATGAAACGAACGTTAGATTAGCATTGATGGATTGATTGATTGAACAAATATTACGGTTTCGCAGGCAAATTTCGGTTCTTCGAATAAATCGGTTGGTTTTATAAGCATAAAAGGGCGTTGTCGCGAGGACTTTTGTGATACCGGTATTGATGCTTCAGCGAAAAAAGTGTATGCACAAATTTGCATTGATGACGTCATCAAGCCCCTCACATCATCAACCGTCATAAAGGTTCCGCCCCCGAGTGATGACGTAATATATGGATGACGTCTTGAGTCTCTTAAAGAGCTTTACCTACGTCCTATTGCTCCTCGTTTGTGTCTCAGGTAGATAATGCCTTTGGGTGACAGAAAAGACAGTACGATCTAGGCTAACTTCAGTGGCGTGGCCAGCTTTGACACCAGGGGGAACGAAAAGATATTTAAAAGGCCCGACGTCCCCAGAAAAGGCCCCACAGCCCTGTAAAGGCCCTTCATAAAAATAATGAGCCTAGCGATGGTGGCCTACAAAAAAACATGTAGGCTTGACCTGCTTTATAGTCTATAGCAAATTGTGCGTCGTTTGTAACTTGTTGTCGATGGATTGCTATTGTGGGCACCTTTTTGAAGAATTTATAATATTTGTTAGTTCTTGAAAAAGGCTTCATTCTAGAAAAAATGACCCCAGGGGAGGGGCCCTGGGGTCATGAACTCCCCTGAACCCCCTTGAACCCCCTGACTACGCTACAGACTAACTTTTAGAAAATAAAAGAAAGTTGAATTGTTTAGCCGTACAATGCATTGTCCGATGCTGCTGCGCGATACATTCATACATTCATGATGGTTAGATAGTTAACAATCGCCTGTGCAGAAGACTTAGATGTGTCTGTAGAGTGTCAGCGAGATTATACAGCTTCATCTATCAGCAGTTACTGTACATCGAGATACTATGTAACTATAAACATTGACATAGCCAGGAAAATTAAAGGGCCTTCTTGTTTGGGCCATCATTATTGAACAATTGCACCCGCTGAACAGTAGGAGAGAGAGAGAGAGAGAGAGTGAGAGAGAGAGAGACAGTGAGGGGTGTTTTTAAGCGCCTAGTATCGCCTTTCAATTATTACTTACTATGCAACGGAAAATTACTTCAGTGCACAAAGTGTTGGAAGTGTTAGAATAACAAGATCACAGAGTCTGTCCACTGCGCTCTTATAGAGAAGACATCAAACTATCAGGATAAGACTAGACTAATAGCCTAACTGTATCTGCTCCACACAGTGGAGACTGGCTGAACGCCGTACCGTACCTCTATCAGCGTGCGGACTGCGCCTTGATGATGAGGCAATCAGGGTAGCAGTTCGTCTACGCCTGGGCATCAGCCTATGTGAGCCTCATACCTGCATCTGCGGTGCTACTGTTAACGTTTTTGGCAGTCACGGTTTGGCTTGCAAGCGCAGTGCTGGGAGTATTGGCTGCCATAACTATCTCAACGACGTAATTGGCGTACTCTACATGTAAGTCGTGCTAACGTCCCAGCAGTTAAAGAGGCACAGGGTTCGGTTCAGACAGATGGAAAGCGTCCAGATGGTGTAACTCAGATACCTTGGTCTGATGGAAATGCGTTACTTGAGATGTCACTGTAACCGACACAATGGCTGCCAGTAATTTCAATTCCTCAATCTCTGGGGCGGGTGCTGCTGCCGAGGTAGCAGCATCGAAGAAGGTGCAGAAGTAAAACGTGCTTCTGTGATGTCATGTCGTGGCTCATTTGAAGAAATAGGCAGAAAGTCGCACCCCATTCTGGTGGTAGCCGAAAAAAAATCCTATGCAGCGGCTGTCTATGGCATTCCAACGCTTCAATGCGATTTGCTTTCGCAGCACCTTCAGCGAGACGGTATTCCATAGTTTCGGAGATTTTTCTAAAATCAGATTATTACATCTAGATTATTAAAAATTTCCAAATTAGGCAGTGAGACGAATATCTAAATGTTTCGTCATAGACTACTTGTATTTAATCGTCGTAATCTGAAATGATTCGCCTCAGGACCGTAACTCTTACTCAAGTCGTGCCGATGGGGTAATGGCGCCGAGCGTAAGGGTGTTAACTTTCGCTCTGATGTAAGTGATGGAATTTAAGTGACGCAAAATCAAATCCCACGTCAGTCAGCAAATTACCCCAGCACCCTTGGCACGGGTGTGTAATCGGTGCCTGTAGGTTCGTCGTGTATCTGCGCTAGCTGCCATGTGCGCTCTTCAAAAGGTACGATGAATCATGAAGAGGAAAATAAGAGAAAACATAGATAAAATAGAAACTAAGAAAATCAAAGCTTGTAAACAAATGCGTTCTGTCATCTGCCGAATACACGAATAGTTAAAAAATACATTGAATTTAAAAGGCTAAAGCCGAGTTTAACGTCAGTTGCATCTCTCAAAAAGGATATCAGTGAGGAGCGAGCCTTAGATTCGTATCCAGTATCTACTGATCCGAAGTTGGAAACCTAGCCTATCGTGACACTGGCTCCTGCCATTGAATTCATTTGCCATTGAATTCATTGAATTTATTCGTATGAAATGAACTGAATTCATTCGTGTGAAACGAATTGAATTCATTCGTATGAAATGAATTGAATTCAATTCACACGAATGTAGTCAGCAAACATGCGCTAACTAACAGACAGTACGAAATCGGACACAAAGGCCCGAAGGCACTAGCACTAACATTTGCAGTATAAGTATCTGAATATGCGATAATTGGAGGCCCTATAGAACTGTTTCGTATCGGACGTGTACTGTCTCGCTTCTCTTCGGCATTAGGCTATGCATTTGCAGAATATTCTGATGGTTCGAAGTTGTTGTAGTTACTTCTATTGATTATTGATTTTATGTATGCAGTGTAAAAACTGCAGTAATATCGGTAACTGTGTAATAATTGTGTAAAAGTATGCTAGCTTTTGTCAAAGCTAATTAGCTTTGATAAAGCTAGCTCTTAGTAAGGTCAAAGCTAACAGGCTCTATGAATATGCAAAAGACAAACTTCATGCTGTTCAGTTAAAAGTACCCCCCCCCTCCCCCCCTTTTGAGACGTTTAGAGATGTTCACAGTAAAATTGAGAGCATTACATGTATCTACATGCAGAGTAGAGATCACAGAATTTCTGAGAATAATTTGTTGTTCTTTATGTTTATATTTATTTGTAATGAAAAAATGCTTCGATGTTGTTTTCCTATTTGCATTAGGATACCCTTCTCACTTTGCATATAGATGAATTAAAATTACATTATACTTATTACACTTATATAACATTATACTTACCCGTGTTGGGTCCGGTTAACTTGAGAATAGGCCAACCTACAACTGCATGTGTTTAAAAGCTAAAGCCCAATTCAACGTCAGTTTCATGTCCTTACGGTCACATCAGTGACGGGCGAGCCTCTGATTCGAACCCCGTACACACTGATCAGCAGTCGGAAACCTAACGGATCGTGCCACTGGGTCTGTTTCGTAAGAGCCGACAACGCAGATACTGCAGTGACAAGTAGAGTAGTCAGGGCCAAGACTTCTGTGTACTAGACCGATTGGTCGCTCATATTCCAGACTTGCGGAGGCCTTGCCACATCGCGTGTGGGCTCTGACAGGCTAGACAACTTTTCTCTTCATTGTTCCAGAGAGCGCCTCTGAGATTCCTAGAACATAGAGGCGTTCTGAAATGTCCTTTTGTATTGTATTGTATTGTATTGTATTGTATTGTATTGTATTGTATTGTATTGTATTGTATTGTATTGTATTTAAGCTTATTGTATAGAATTGTATTGTATTTCAGAATTTCCGTTCGTGAGAACTATACACGGTGTATACACGGTCCCAGGTCCTGAGAGTCGCTTCCTTGCAAACTACCTTTGTGTCCATGTAGTAGGCTACTTCATTTAACGATATGATTAGAAAATGTATATTATTTCTTATATCTTTTTATTTGGAATAATAGTTGCAGTAACGGCTAAGCTAGTTAACACATCTGCTAAGTGTCCGGCTTGGGCTCCATTGGTTAACGGTTCGAATCCCAGGGCTCAACCGTCAGTGATGTAGGGCCTACCCTTTATAAAGCGAAACGTTGAATTCGGTTTAATATTAACTTTAAATATCTTGCAATTATTGTTGCTGGTTCATAATTTAATGTTTACACGTTTTCTGTTCTCTATCAATAGGCCTAGTTATTGAATTCACTACTATGTTGACATGATTTCTTAACTGAATCGTTTTGACTGTATTTTTTTATTTTTCTCGTCTTTTTCTTCCTCATTCTGGCTTGGATTTACAGTCTATACAAGAGTTTAATAGATTGGATTAGACATTTAAATATTGATCAACAACCATTTTAACTGTTTTAGAGCTTAATATATTATGTTTGCCTTTTTGTTGATGTGCAGCAACTGTACATCGTACTACCCATGTCGGATTAGGGAAACTTGAGAATAGACCAACCGACAACTGCATGTGTTTTGTACGAGCGAACTAACGCAGATATGTCAGTGAAGGGCTGAGTGGTCTGGGCCATAGCCTCTGTGCACCTGACCAATCGGTCGCTCAAATTCCAGACTTGCGGAGGCCTTGTCACATGTGTGTGGCTTATGGAGGGCTTGACTACTCTTCCCTTTCCAACTGTTCCAGAAAGCGCCTCTGAGATACCTAGTATATAGAGGCGCTATAAAATATCCTTTTGTATAGTATTGTATCATGCAGTGAGTTGTAAAACCATCTTTGATGCCCTATAAAAAAACCTAATTACTTGTTCAGATCTAAAGCTTAATTGAACTGCAGAGGTTTTTCGCATCATGATATTGTCACTTTTTTAAAATTTAATGCAATACTTCTGTACTCTCCATTGCTTTCGGAATTCCACTGAGTGGTTTGTATCTCCCGCGCTTTAAATAAAACAAAATAAGTGCAGTTGCTAAGATTGTTTTGCTGGCATACTACTGAAGTGTTTGCATTCCAGTGTTGTGTTCGGGAGACTCAGTTAGTCTATAATAGATTTAGCCTGGAACTGGACTTGTTCGTAAACGACAATTAAGGAAAACACAGAGAAATGGAACAGTGAGCTATCAGAGAATCTTCATGTTTAAAGTTTCCACATGACACGCCGCACCTAGAGTAGTGGAAAAAACAAACTTCACTAGTTCACAGGCAGCTTATATTATTTATATTAGACATAATATGAATCACATTTTATTAATATAAACCGGTCGATTCTGCAACTGGCGCTAGTTGTGAACCGGTGAAGTTTTTGCTTTTTTCCACTACTGTTTGTGTACAGACTGCTTTTATGTGATCGATTGTATGCTCATCGGTGAGTTGAACTTCTACTCTGTATGAATTTGTGGCTTGGATTTCCGTCTAGACGAGAGTTAAGTAGAGAGTTTTATTCCATGACGTCATTTTATTAATACTTTTAAGCATACTCTTCAGTTTCATATATAAACATCCGGGGATATCCTTGTAGCCATGAGAACACAGATTTTTATTATTGCTTGCGCCTTCTAGTGTATACACTAGTATTTCTATGGATAGAATAATGAAAGAACTAACTATTGAATATTGACGCAATATTACAAGATTGTCGATATAAGAGAATGAAATGCATTTACAAAATAATTTTATTATCATTTATTATTCATTGCATTCACTACTGAACCTCATGCAGGCGACGTACAAATATCTAAATATAAAACACGTGAACAGTTTACTGTTTCTATGACTCCTATTTGTTTTTAATTTGTCGTTAGTTTCTATTGAAACCATTTCACAATCGTTGTCGGCTATCACGTCACAGCTCTGACTCACAGGCCGGGCGGCTACGGGCTGCGAGTCATCGACATGACGTCATGATATTGTTCCGCGTTCTCTGGTCGATAAACAAGATGGCGGCGGGTATCGACGCAGAATTCAAGATGGCGGCGGTTTCGGAGGCGGACTTAGATTCAGCGGAAAATCCGAACAAGGATTGAAATGTTTCGGCGGCAGCTCTCTCGTGTTGCTCTCTCTCTCTCTCTCTCTCTCTATTTTGATATTTAATTATTATTTATATTTACATAGATTCCTACAGCTTGGCTTTATTATTGTAAAACGAAAGCATAGAAATTTAAAACGACTACATGAAATCAATTTGAATCAATTGAAACAATATTGTGCGACGTGTCAACTGTTCTATCAACGATAAACCATGTAAAACTCCGCCCTAACAATAATGTCCCCGCCTATATCCATGCGTCCAAGGGCGGGATTGGCTGATAGGCGGGGCTATGAAGTGATTGACAGGTGTGGGGAGGGTCTATGCCTTGAGAGCGCTGACCAAGACGTCGAGGCAGTCGTGCCACGCAGCGTAGTCGAAGTGGAGTCCAATGAATTCTGGCAGAGTGTGCAGCAGCTCGTCACGGAAAGCCTGCAACATCACATACATTCTGTATTTAGCAATACAACTCTCTCTCTCTCTCTCTTTCTCTCTCTCTCTGTTTCTTTCTTTTTTCTCTTTCTCTCTCTCTGTCTCTCACTCTCTTTCTCAGAGTCTCTCTTTCTCTCTCACTCTCTCTCACCCCCTCTCCCTCTTTTTGACTCTCCGTCTCTCTCGTTCCCTTTACTCTCTCTCCTCCTCTCTCTCGCTTTTTTTCTCTCTCTCTATCTCCCTCTCTATAAGAAAATGCAGAACCAAGGTTCATATTCCCAGTTTGGTAACATGCTCACTAGTGAGCATTCCATCGATCAGCAAGTTGATCCCATCACAGAGGTGTTTCGCTACCACTCCTAAAGTGGTGCCTTTGTTCTATGGAGAATTATGAGGAAGTTTCGCGTTGACTTTCCCAGTGACAGCGGTTGTCGGATTTTACGAAACACGTGCAACATTCGGTTGGTCTATTCTCACAGCAGGAAGTTAAAGCTCTGTATGCCTACTAATAATAGGAATAGCCCTGTATAATAGGAAGTTAAGGCCCTGTACGCCTACTATAATATGCGTGGGCTGTATGAGAATTAAATCGCTTCTTAACTAAAATTAAAACACCAGAACAATATTGTCGTTAATAATTTTAAAGTCAAATATTCTGTCCCTATGTACATTGAATAAGGGAATAAGAAGAATAAGGGCCAGGAGTTAATTGCACTTTGTTGCCCCGCGAGCTTAAAACTTGCGCTCTGCCCTCTCTGTACCGAGGTCATAATGTTAGAGGCCTCGGAGAAACATGCGTTAATCATCTCGTTATGGAACAAGGTCTATAAATCTCAACCACACACACATATGTACAATTGTACATTGACCCAGCTGCTCATATCAACATATAAAATTATCATGTATTCCTAATAACAATTAATTAAGAAATCACAAATTTCAAAACTGGAGTTACAAGCCATGCACCTGCGATAAAGCGCGAAGTTAGAGGGGAGCGTGACCCCTCGACATGAGGGGGGTGGGGTAGGGGCAGGGGGCACCCATCGATTTTAAAATTATTACACCCGTTACACCACCTATAATTATGGTTTGAAAATTATTACATATGACCCATTCATATACCAATTTTGGACCATTGCCCCCCCCCCTAC
>JAQFZF010004419.1:0-10568 GCA_034695365.1 Enchytraeus norvegicus
CTCTCTCTCTATCTCTCTCTCTCTCTCTCTCTCTCTCTCTCTCTCTCTCTCTCTGATCCATAAACTTTAGCTAAATAGAAAATTCACTGGAAAATATTAACTTGACATCTAGATTGCACTATTTAGAGTCCATAGTCTTATTTAATTATTTTTTCCACTTTTAATTTGTCTTCAGATAACTTTTCTTTTCTTTCTGTATTTTATTGTTATTCTTTTTTCTTTTTTCTTGACCATCAGAGTTACTGTTTTCACTGTTAAAATTATGTACATGCTTTATTGTGACGTATATTATGCAGTGACTTTACAGGGTTGCAAAATCCTTTTTGGTGCTCAAATAAATGAAAAAATAAATAAAATTGTGATTGTATGTCATCTGTACACTGAAATCAGTTTATGATTGTAACACTGAGATTTTGAAATAAAATAACTAACTAACTAACATAAGCTACGCTTCTACTGTCAGGCTTCGTCATTTCACGCGATCATTTGTTGGTATTTAATTGCTGCTTAATCATTAAAATCTCAAATGTCATATTATGCTCTTCTAAGCCTTATTATAAATAACGTCTGTATTTATATTTCATGTATATTCAAGTATGAGCGATGGTTTGCGTATAACTTTGTCAAATTTAAAATTGTACGAGAAGAATTTCCTTGAAACATTTCATGGCATGAAATGAATTGGTTAAAAGGATGGTGACTCGCTGCAAGCGGAGGTGGATTGAGAAAATCAATAAGGAGATGCTGTCAGTTCGATATGTGGGCCTGTTCATGAACACAATCAATCAATCGAACAATTCAATTTGTAAATCTGTTCTCCTAATATCGGCCTATCGTCCATATCTCACTCTTCGTCCTTCTGTTTATCTCATTGTGTCCGTGTGGACGTATTGCTTTCTCTTTCTTTCTGTCTGCTTCTTCATTTTCTATGACACACTGTCTTTGCCTCGCTGCATTATAATATGTTGCTATCCCCTCAAGTTTGAGCATACAACCGAACAATCAAACCACCGAAAGAACCAAAATATCTGCTCACTTCCACACCATAACAGTCTTTATTAGTGGTTGGTTGGTAGTTTGAGCTTAAAGTCGCTGTGTCGTAACTAGATGATTAGATACAGTCAAAATAGCAACCAACGACTAGCTCTTCGGCCAGGCAGGCCAAAGTAGCTCAAGACGTAGTGCAATGTCTTGGCACCGTAGTCATTGCAACGAGGCAATGAATAGTCTTTGTAGTGTAGTAGTAGGTTAAAGTTGATAAAGGACGCTGTGGCATAACTAGATGATTAGTGTCCTATCATAAGATAAAGTTACTCTACAGTTTTCTGTTTACGATGCTTGTGAGAGTGAAAACTTCTTCGATGAGCCTGCTGTCTCCCAGGATATTCTCTATTGTAGGTGGGATCTGTAATATCCTGCACTTGTTCTTGATGGATTTTCATACTCCGTAACATATCAGTCTTTGTAATGCTTTCAGATGATACTTTTTAACAAAATAAAATTTGGTTTCTGTGGTGTTTTCTCGTTGCATTTCTCAGTGTCAGCGTTATATATGCTATGATAATTATAATTACTATTTTATAATTATACTAAAAACCTGTTTACTTGTCGTACTAATAGCCAATCACGGACGTTCATAGTGTCATGCTACATGTACTTTACTCTAAGCGATACTGAAGTCGTATTCTTATGACAACACAACAATTTACTAGAAGCATCAAAACGCAATTATTTCAGTTGCTGACAATACAACTCATTGAGTAGGCTTGAATATTTGAGTAGGCACGGCCTTTTCAATAGACTAACTGCCAGTTTTACGGGCTGTTATAACTTTGTAATAATTTAATGATATCATGGAATGTTGTACAATATCATACAATGAGGATTTAACGTCCGGTTGCTCACCCGAAGCTGTCTGTAGTTACACATCCTTGTAGTTGACATCCCTGACATAGCATTAGAGCAAGGAATCGGACGTTAAATCATCAAGGTGATTTATTGATTGACCCGATGTTAATGTTGTATGTACAGGTCGGGTGTTGTCGGTGGACACGGTAGGGGTTCCATCGATCAGAGGACTACCCATCTCGACTACGACCCATCTCGACCACGACCCGACATTAATGCGTTTGTATAGGTCGGGTGTGTAGGTTGAAACGGTAGGGGTTCCATCGATCAGAGGTCGACCCATCTCGACCATGACCAGATGTTAATGTTGCATGCGTAGGTCGGGTGTTGTCGGTGGAGACGGTAGGGGTGCCGTCGATCAGAGGACGACCCATTTCGACCACGACCCGATGTTAATGTTGTATGTATAGGTCGGGTGTTGTCGGTGGAGACGGTAGGGGTGCCGTCGATCAGAGGTCGACCCATTTCGACCACGACCCGATGGTCGGAGGACGTGGACAAGGACTCGCCCTGTGCCTTCTTCCTCAGGGTCCACACAGTGAGGGATGAGGGTGGGCGGGGCTATGGGCCTGATAAAGCCTTAATCTGTAAGTAACCTTGTTGTTGTTGCTCGCACAGATGCCAGCCGTAGTGCTGACACCTTTTATTATGCTATGGTCCTGATAAAGCCTTAATCTGTAGGTAGCCTTGTTCTTCTCATTTCAAATTTATGTAAGAGCGATGTTACATCAAATCGTTTTGAATCAGACAAGCGTTATGGTCCATATAAAATGACATATTATGATTAAGTAAAGAATTAAGGTCGCAATTATTCAAAGTGGTATTAAATTAAATTGTCACATTTGAACACCTATATTTAGGATTTAGGCCTGCTATTTAGGCCTGAATTCTAAATATACATGCTCATTGCACCTTTCACTGTCTCAGAATGGAGTCGGCCTAATATTTTATTAATACCTTAAACAATAACACCGTGAAAGAGAAAATTGGTCCCCAATGTCGCAGCCTGCTCGTGGTAGGGATGCCAGCTGACATGCCAGCTGCAATTTGCGACTTCTTTCCCGCCCAGAAGTGGGCCTATCTCCAGTATTTGGGGAGGGCCATCCACGGGATCCCCGTCGGTGGATGGCGGCTGTGCTAGCCCTTGCAGGGGATATAGAGACCAACCCTGGTCCTCATTACACACGCAAACAAACAAACAAACAAACAAAACAAACACACATCTGATATAGACAACATCAATTACATGTGCACTGTTTGCACTAAACAAATAGACTTCAAGTTACAAGACGTCTTGAATGTCACCATATATCCCACACCACTCCCAGTAGTCAGTGGGTACCTTATTTACTCCAATAGACTTATGGAACAATCCCTGCGAGGCGGCGGAGCTACTGGATACCTGGCGGCGAGCCCTGGATAAGCGCTCCCAGGGACGAAGATAGAGGGGGTCAGCACCACGGCTGATCTTCGGGTGGTCAACAACAACATGAGAAAATTGGCACTCGAGGACCACCTAATATGAAAACTGCTAGCTATTTTATATTGTTTATTTAATTATACATAACTCTCAGATCCCAAGAGACGACTAATGCAAATACTGAAGAATATGGTTAAACAGAACCACCTGAATATCCTAAATACCTTGTTGTTGGATTCAAGAGATGAACACTTAGTATTGGTGCAGCCCTTTTGATTAACTTCAAAACAATTTAGCAGACAAGAAAGTCTAATGACTCTAATAGACTTTCTTGCCTTGGATAACGGACATGCTCTGTTTCGGATCTCGCTTTCTCTTTCGGCTTGTGCATTTGCCGGAGTGTTCTGGTGGTTGGATGCTGTCTGTAGTTGCAGATCCTGCTTGGGACGTCCCTGACATTGCCTTTGGGGAGGAACCGGACGTTAAATCCTCATTGATTGATTGATTGACTTATTTTATATTTTCTTTTTGTCGAGCCCGTGCTCATCAATGAACGATTCCTTTTTTCAGTTTCCTTTTATCTTATTTCTATCTTTTTCTTCTTAATTCCGGTTTTGGCTTGCACCGTTGAACATTTCTTTTACTGCTTATCGGTTTGACTTCAGTTCTCATAGTGCTCGATATTGTCATGTATGACAATAGCACTCTAATTGCATTGTTATTGTTGTTGACATTTGTTACCAGGCTTGAAGGACATTGTGCCTCTACCGATGCCTGAAGGTGGTTACGAGGGGTACGAGGTCCTCATAGATAGAGCCAATGCCTGGCTCAGGGACCAATCAGACGTCTCCATTCTCAACATGCAGTCTGTTCTTGTTCAGAAAGACTCCGGTGAGTTATGCTTATTTAATTATCTAATTACTAGTAGCAAAAAGCCTTGTAAAGGCTCACTATAGGCCAGACAATAACCCACGCAGTTATTGCGCCAGAATTAGGCAGTGCACCAGCAGACAAATAATTATCCTACAATTAGCCACGGTCCATAGTACACGGACGACCTCAATATAATCAAGCCTCGCGCGCACGCCTATAATAGGCGACGGGTTGCGTTGTCCCAGAAACAACCCCAGAAGCTTGACAAGCGGCGTTAGGAAACTTGGCTTGTATAAGGTTAGATAACTTCTTTCGTCATCATTCATACCTTGTTACCTTGTTACCGACGAGTCACCACTGACTCCTGGTGGTGGACGAGTGATCTCCAGCTGTCTCTCTGCCATACGTCCTCCTTCAATTGACCTGTCAACTCTTGTACCCCATCCATCCATCTCTTTGGCCTCCCTACCTTTTTCTTACCCTCTCCAATACAAAACATAATTGACTTCTCTAGGCCGTCCACACTGCAATTCTAAATAGCCAATGCAGAAAACAAGCAAGCAGCTTAAATAAACACAATTTTGACAACTTGAAAGCACCTATAATATTAGATTAGAACACAGACTAGAATAGTTCGAAGTACAAATTAATTTTCTTTTCACTATCAATTGATTGATTGATTGATTGATTGATCCTAGTCCCGATCGATCGATTGATTGATTGATTGATTGATGGATTGATTGATTGATTGATTGTTTTTACCCTGGGTGTAAACAGCCCGGTGGGTTTTATAAAAGCGATTCTTTAAGAATGTAATGAATCGTGGCCCGGCTACTCGAGATCGACTAGATTAAAAGACCCGCGAAAACAAATCGCATTAAACCTCTGCAGAGCAATTGAAAGCCTCTGCCAAAGAAAAGAGGTCTCTCGCTGATCCCGGGTATGTAGAGGGGTTCGTCGGGCCCATAGTCTCCATGGCCACCGGAATCACCTCATACCCACTGGCTAGGTCTCGAAAATTGATTGATTGATTGATTTATTGATATGTAGGTCCACACCTAGAGATGGGTAACTCCTGTTTCTACACTATGCCTGGTATCAGTAAAGCCGAACCCGTGGAGTTTTTTAGAATACTGCGGGTTGTGTACATAAAGCACGTCGCTGATTGGTCGATAGCCGAGGCTAACGGCAGCCTTATTTACCCATTCACCTACGAGACCTTCACACCGGAAGTGGTTAGGCACAGGGATCAGACCGGAAGTGGACAAAAAGAAAGATTGGAGAAAATGAAGGAGACGTTCTCAAAAGTGATCGCCTTTCTCAGGAACACAGGTAGTTTTGCCGTTGTACGCATTCGATAGTTTAACATGTTATGAATTTGAAATCGGCATTTAAGACAACCATCTATCAATCAATGAATTTAATTAAAATACAATACAATACAATACAATACAGGTTTTCAGTCCGTTTCATCATCTGACGACGATATCAAGGTCGTAATTAATTAAAAACTTTTACATGACAAACTCTTAACTAAGTATCAGAAGCGTTTGCAACTATGCGGGGTCGAGTTGCTTAGCATACCCCTATGCCACAACTGATGTAGCAGGACCCCGCTAGCCTGGAATTTGAGCGACCAAGTACACAAACGTCATGGCGCAGACTACGCTGCCCTACATTTTAAAAAATACAGGAGAGTGCGCAGAGTTTAATTATCTGCACGCATGCACACAAACACAAACACACAGACACATACACTGTGACACACACATACATTTTAACACACACACTCGCACACACACACACACACAGACACACACACACAGACACGCTCACACACAAACAAATACAAGGAAGCAGTTTTGTTATTATCAGCCTTGTAACATCTGTAGGATGAGAGGACGATAAAGAAGGATTTATTAATTACTGTCTCGGGCTAGTGCTTTCTCATCCTATCTCGAGCAATTATGCCATCGATTGATCCTATCAGAAATTACCAGACGAAATCTTTAGGGAGAATGGACCTCGTTATTTCAATTTACGTCCAGACGCCGATTTAGGAGGGGGGGGGGGCGGTGATTTGATTTGAAATTATTACAATTTAACCCATTCATATACCAATTTTGGACCCATAGTCCCCCTCTCCCCACTCGATTATCCTCGACTTGACCTGGCCCATCCCGAAAAAAATTAATTAAAAAAAATCCCCCGCCCCTATAAATCCTCGATCCGTTATTGATAATTAATAATCCTCGCCACCACTCTCTCAAACAGTTTGACGTCAGTCTCGTTGTCCGAACTGGCTTTTGACCCCTCTTGATTTATTGAGTCGCCGCTTTGCTAATCTTTCAATTATTTCCTAATGACTGAGTAATATTAACCAAAACTCAGGATTCATTTTTATTACTAATTTCAATGCAGACATTTGAACTCAATCTGCATGCATTTTTCTGTAATATAGTGTATTATGTAGGCTTATGTTTTCTTTTGTTGTATAATATTTATATTGTGTATCTATTTATCTTATTTATCTGTCGTAACATTTTGCTTCTGTCATGATAACCACTATTCTATTATTGTCCATTCTCATATACTTAATTTTAATTTTAATTTTAACGAAACTTAAAATTTTTATGTTATGAGATCAAAATAAATCATTAGAGCAGATAATCACATTGCTATTTTATTGAAATATTGAAATTATTTGTTGATCTTGTATATCGTGTACAAAATTATTACTATAAACATCGGTCTACTGGTAATCGGAGACTGCACCGTACTCTTTTCTTGAAGCATTTGTTTTTGGTAGTCCTGTTTTGGTGGACTATGGGTGGCAGTTCAAATGTTGTTGGAGACTTCCCTGATGTCGTCATCAGATGATGAAACGGACGTTAAATTCGCATTGATTGATTAAATTGTTTTAGGAGCTGAGGTAGTTTGCTCAGAGACAGTGATGAACCCTCTTGCCCTCTACATAGATGAGAGTGAGGTGGCCTCTATGCATGAGGACGAAATGAGATTTCTGTTTACAATCAGGTTTTTCTTTCATTTATTTTGACACATGACCGACAATACAATGAGGATTTAAAGACCGGTTCCTCACCCGAAGGCTATTTCAGGGACGTCTCAAACAGACTATAACGCTGCAAAGACAGTTCTATACTACCAGAACGCACTTCGTCAATGCATAGACTGAAGGGAACTCGAGATCCGAATCAGTGCAAGTCGAAACAGTGAAGTTACAACGCACATGTTAGAATCCTTAGGCACTGATTTATGTTATGTAATTTTTCACTCCATGATTAATCGTACCTATTGCCTTACACTGAGCCTCAATGTACATATATACGAATAACTTTGTATCTTACAGACACCGATACGCATCCTTACTCAAGGATGCCGGGGTTATTTGTCGACTGACCTGGGATTCGTTCCCACGTCGTTGGTTTTCACTCGCTTCTCCACGATTTATTATAATTAAACATATCGAAGGGCATATTTAATAACGTCCCTAACATCGCATTCGGGTGAGAAACCAGACGTTAAATCCTCATCAAATTATATTTGTAGATTATTCCTAAGCGGACAGGCAGGAGCACGGTCTATCGACAGTGGGGGAGGGACGGGGATGACCGGAGGTAGCAGCTCTGGTCGAATCATCAAGAGGGGGTCCCTCAACCAGGTCGATACAGAGATGGACCTCCTGCAGGGTGGGGGCGAGGATCCGGGAAGGTTAAGGAGTAAACCCTTGTTCCTGAAACACGTGGTGGGGAGGCAGTTCAAATATCGCTGGCTGGCCGTAGCTATCTCAGTATCAACCTGTATGGCAGTGATTGTGATCGTCAGTGTGGTGTATAGCAATCAGTAGAGGTGGTGTACAACAATCAGTAGAGATGGTGTACTGCAATCAGTAGAGGTGGTGTACAACGATCAGTAGAAGTGGTGTACAGCAATCAGTAGTAGTGGTGTACAAAATACCATTAGAGGTGTACGGCAATCAGTAGAAGTAGTGTAAAGAAATCAGTATAGTGGTGGAACTCTTTCGCAAGAGGTTCTGGTTGCGAATTTTCGTTAGCTGTAAACGTACACTGCACAGATTATAAGCTAACCCTAGCCAAATTCTTACACTAACTATATCCTTGAATCCTTACATTAACAATAATCTAACTATAGCCATACCCTAATCATGGCCTAACTACCTCTACCCTACCGGGTCTACCCTACTCCTACCTCTACCCCGGATATCCGGCTACACCTACTCCAAATACCTCTCGTCTGTAATCTTACCGTGTATACAATAATACATAATACATGGTTACGCTACAGACATCAAGTTAAAGGTTGATAAGCCCTAAAATGCACAACTAGAATTACATCGAGTGGAATTATGAAACCAGTTTCGGCATTTTCGTCAGAGTCTATAATAATCGCATATGCTATTAATAATTTCATCTGTATACTAGTGTATATTGTATATTGTATATTCAACATTCTATAATGTTGAATATTTACAATATTTATTAATGCGCTTAGAGTCTCTGAAATATTTGTTCAAGTCTTTACCACTTGCTCTGCTGCTTTGCTCTGTCACTTCAATCAATCAATCAATCAATTAGTCATTCATTCAATCAATCAATTAATCAATGAAACTTTAATATAGCTGCACTGGTGCCTATGGGCTCTGTCTCATATATTAACCATGTCCTTATCATCCGTCGAAAGCAAAACGGGCAGTAATTTTATCATGTGCATTTTTCCTTCTATAGTTCTACTTCAAGAATTTCTTTCCTACTGTAAGAGGATTCAAATGAACTTTTACTTAATTCATCGTATTCTAAAATTAATTACCCTACTACTATATAAATTAATTCGGCGCATGCCAATCTAGGACGTCAACAGACGTTTCGCCTCTCTCTTTCTCGGTGTACTGCCTAACGGCAGGTCCATGATATATTTGCATCCCATATTTTTCATAGCTTGTATCCCATATTTTGATCCCATAGTTTGTTGGAGTTAATTTTGTTTCGGAGGTAGGTCTCCTAATCCATCCTCAGTGATTGCATTAGTCAGTTTCTTTGAAACACGTGCATTTTTCAGTTGGTCGATTCTCAAGTTTACCGGAGACAATAGACAAAACTAGTGTAGCTGGACTCTTGCTGATATTCTTATCTATCAATGTAGCTCAATAAACCTGTATCTATTGTGTCAAATAGTTTATCTTATATAGCACTCAATAATAATGTGCCTAAGTTAATCATTGTCTCACCTTTATTGAAATTTTACTCGATAGTTCTGTGTTTGAGTTACTAAGTTTGTTAAATGTCAAACCATGTTAAGTCTCGTTACCTGTGATATATGTTATACTATGCGTTAAGTAGCTTTGCTTGCTCACTATACGATCATTAAAAGTACAATATACCTTTTATATGTACTTTGTGCTTTGTTTTAGTTAACTCTCTATCTCTCTCTCTCTCTTTCTCTCATTGTACCGTACTTCTTACGGTAGGTCCATGGCATAAAATGGTACAGTTTGTATGCCATGCTATCTTGTCATTACTTTCTAAGGTGGGTCTCCTTAACCTTCTTCCGTGACTGCATTAGTCGGCTTCTACGAAGCGCGTGCAGTTTTCTTGGTCTATTCTCAATATTCCCGAATCCAATACGAGAATAGTAGAACTACTGTATATTCCATAATCAGACATGCCGATATTTCAGCTTAATTTCATACTTTCATCATCTACTAATTTCAGAATCAAAAATATTTATTTTGGAGTGAGTACGGTAATTAATTTCACAAGTGTTAGACTATTCCGTTCAGATTAATATTAATGGCAGCTACAGATAAATTGAGTATGAGCTTTTAATTGTACAAAACACTGGTGAAAAATAAAAGTCAAATATAATATTGCACATTATCAGTGCACGAATAAAGAGGAGGTCAGAACCCCAAATAGTAGTAGTATTTTAGTATTTTATTAGCAACTTCATTTTGTGACATACGCACAATGTTACAAGCTAGAAATACACATAATATATACAATACAACATTACAATACAATAATAAATCCTAAATTAGAAGCAGATGAGTTTGAGTCTTTCTATAATGGAGCTTAACACAATGATAGGGGCCTATTCTTAAGATCAATATTCAAAAAGCATGCTGTTTATCAAATGTGAGAGCAGTGAACAGAGGAAGCGTTCTGTTGTGGGATCTACTTTCAATTTATATAAATATTCTAAATATCCCGATCAGTTCCCCAAATAGTCAGAGATTTGAGGGAACGGAGAGACCCAGCCCCCTAAGAATATAATGTATGGCTATAAACGATGGTTTTCGTATCGATAGCCTAAGCGGGGGGGGGGGGGG
>JAQFZF010004420.1:0-10567 GCA_034695365.1 Enchytraeus norvegicus
TATGTCATTCAAAGCAGGCTACAGAAGGAGAGAAAGAAATATTGAATACAGATAGTTGCAGATTGCACATTGTACATGGTGCCTTTAAGCATGGAGTCGATGCATTTGCATGGAATGTGGACGATTTCCTCAATAGTATTCATTGGCTTTTGAAGGCTATGCTATCCCGACCAGGAGAGAATTATGAGAGAGGATTATGCAGAGTCTGTGTACAGTGAAAATCCTCTGATGCCTCTCCGATTCTGCAATACACGTTGGACTGAAAAGTCTGAAAGTGCCCCACTTGTCGATAGGGCTGTTGAAATGTTTCCCATATACAGATTTTATGTTAAAGCCATACAGGAAACTGAGTGCCTAATTCCATGACGAAGTCCCTATGATATTGTATAGGAGCGCTGCAGCGACAGACTAATAGATGCAAAATTGTTGTTCCATAGATTAGTAGGCCAATAAATCAAGCCGTTTCTCACACTCTACCAAACCGATATACCGATCATGCTCTTATTTCATCAGATCTATATGAATTGTTTAAAGGTTTGATGAACAGAGTTGTCAAGGCTGACGTCATTACAAATGCCTTCAATGCTTTGAAGATATGTGAGTGCCAAAATAACAGACGCTGGCAAGCAACATCATTGCAAGCAGATGGAAATCGGTTTCTTGGCTGACAAGATGCTACAGAAGCTAGTTAAGGATAAGATATGTGGCGAATGTCAAGACATGAAATTCCGTCTATCAGCGAAGGCAATTGTTGTTGCTATTGTGAGTCTGTTGTTGACCAAATGATCCTCTGGCATACACTTTCTTTAGAATCATGTCTTTCCTCGATCCAAGACTGATGGCTAATAAGAAAGAGGATTATTAAAGCAAGCTGAAGAGAGTCACTATGCTTACTGTTCTTGTTGAACCAATCGTGTTGATGAGAGAGATTGTGATGACATTTTGCATCGGTACGGGCATATAGCGTGCACATTTAGCCCGCGCAAATAGCCCGTAAAAAATATAATGCGCATATAGCCCGCAAAAATTTCCTGGAAAATCACTCGGATACTCCTGGAAAACTCCTGGAATTTGATTTCAAAACATCTGTAGGAACCCTGATAACCTCAGACAACGAGGTCATAACATCATACTGCCTGATAAAGATGAAAAAATTTCATAGCTAGATGTCTTTTTTAATTTCAGTAGGCCATCCAATGTACTCGAAATAATTTGCAAATTATATTTGCATATTATCTGTTAAAATAAACAATATATTATATTATTGGTCTAGCTAACTGATTTTAACAAAATTGACATTTTATATGTGTAGAATATCTATTGCTTATGTTATTTTATTTTGTAGGTCTACTTTGTGATGTGTGTGCAAATATTTGTAACGGATTGCGTATGTCAAGTCTGGTAATAAACGGAATATTATTATGTTATTATTATGAACATGAGAGGGGTCCAAGAACAGTTTACTAGTATTGAATTATATGACGTCCTATAGTTGCAGTTAACTAAATTGTATTTTGTGAACCGATCCCTGTGAAAATTGCCAGTAATATAGAACAACTAATTCTAACTAATGTCACCAAATTTCATTTATATATCTTTAAAAACAAGAAGGTTAATGATATTTGAATATGATAGGGTTAGGCAAGCATTGAAAGATGCAGATGAAAGATATTTATTTAACATTGCCTAAAATTATGATACTGCACAATTTGTCTATCCCATCATACTAAAATATCAATAACTTTCTTGTTTTTAAAGACATCCATATGAAATTTGGTGTCATTAGATAGAATTGGTTGTTCAATATTGCTAGCAATTTTTACAGGAATCAGTTCACTAAATACAATTTAGTCAACTTTAACCAGATGACGTCATATAATTATATGACATCATCTGGTTAAAGTTGACTAAATTGTATTTATTGAACCAATTCCTGTATTGAGTTATAATTCAATACTGGCAAACTGTTCTTGGACCCTCACATGTTCATATGTCAATAGTTCCTCAGTAGTTCGTTGTAAGCTCTGTCCAGTCTCTGCCCAAATAATAATCTTGTTTTAATAATCTTGAGTTAATACTTGATACTTGCAGTGCGTAATATGAATAATTTGTATTTAAAATATCTAATTTGTCTGTAGGCTATTAAGTTTTTTAAATCTAGGCCTGATTAATGTACTATTGTTCTCTTTGTTTAAATAAGCTAAAGTAGACGTTAACTCAGTTTAATGCAATGTGAAGGTGCTCAGCTAGATAGGATATACTGTATCTTCCCTGACGGCCTTCTTTCTGATTGTTTGTGTGATTGTTCGTGTGTTTGTTCTGTGTATTTGTGTGTGTATGCATGTTGTCTGTCTGCACTTTTGATTTTTGCACTTTCTGATTGATTTTTTAAAATAAAACATAGTTCTCTCAATAATTTTTTTGTTTGTTAAGATATATGAATGAAATTATCTGAATGTATTAGAAATGGTTGTTCTCCATTTCTGCAAAATTTTACAAGGATTTGTGTACTATTTACGATTTTATAACAAATATAAAAACGTTGCACTGCTGACACAAATATGAACCACTTTCATCAAGAAACCAAAGTCTTACTATTAAAAGACCACTGTAACCTACATACTTCAAACTTAAAACAGAAGGCAGCCTCCTCCAATCACCCTTTAAATAAACTGATGGACCAGCCAAAACCAGCAAGAAATATGAAAGAAAGCCTATTTCTCTCAAATAAAAATATCATCAATCCACAAAAATCAAACAACCTTAATGACACTGAAATCAATCAAATATTGAAGTAAACCATAGTCTTACAGAGACCAATCACATATGCACAATACCAGAAGACAAAATATTGAAGAATTGAAAATGGAGGGGATTAATTTATTTATTGTTGTTGGTTGGAAGAGCAAAGAGAGAGTGTGCCGAAGCTGGTGGCGGAGTATTTGAAGGACGAGCTAACTGTTTGATTGATTGATTGTTTGATTGATTGATGTAGGATGGAAGAGCAGAGAGAGTGTACCTAAGCTAGTGACGGAGTATTTGAAGGGAGAGCTCAAAGTGAAAGAGTTTGTGACTCACACTATGCCACTAGAGCGCGTACAGGAAGCCTTTGAGCTCATGCATTCCGGTCAAAGGTTTGCTGCTGCTGCTCTTGTTACAGTTCCTGTAGTAGTGCAGTTATTATAGTAGTTGCTTATATTATACAATAAGTTTATATCCCTGGCTCATAGGTTGGCGCATAGGCCAATGTGCAGAATTGTGCGACAGAAGGTCCGGGTTTTGATTTCCGGTTGTGTCAGTCAGAGAGTAGAATCTCTGATGTGCAATAGGCCAACCCTTCGTGGGCCGGTCTGGGTCAGTCAATTTGAAGCAATTGATATAGTAGGCGACTTTTTTTTTTAGTTTATTCTTTATTTTATTTCATCAGACATTTACCAAAATATATCAGTTCAACATCAGAAAAATAGCGTCACTAACATAGAGTTAATAAAAACTCTGTACGGTTACACGAAATTGTCAAAGTTAATAGAAATAAACAATGGCATAATAATTCCAGCAACCTGTAGTGACGTCACATTATAACAAATTACTTAAGGTCAGCAAAAATAATGCAAAGCATTATTCTAAATTATTTTAATATAATCATATCCATTAAAATTAAATTTATTAATAACGTATCGTATAGATTTATTTAATTCTCATGAATGAGAAACAAATAAGCCACTTATTTAGCTTATCAGCATTTATCAATTAACATATTTCGCAAACTTACTTTAAATAATATATAGTAAAAACAAGTTTTTAAATAAAGCTTTTATTCAATGCACTAAAAAGTAAAAAATAATTCTTTTAACAGCCTAAGGTACTGCATTCCAGTAGTCCACGTTTGACAAAAAATAAAAGCGTGGGGCATGGATATGGAAGGTCGTTTTCATCTCAATTTTAGTTTGTTTTAGATTTTGAATATTCATGAACATATAGGCGCCAGAACCGCAACTAATGCCCCACGCTTTTATTTTTTGTCATACATGGACTACAAGAATGCAGTACCTTAGGCTGTTAACAGAATTATTTTTTACTTTTTAGAGCATTCAAATAAAAGCTTTATTTAAAAACTTGTTTTTACTATATATTATTTTACACTCTTTAGTATTAGAGAAAGTGTGCAAATTTGAACATATGTGCAAAATTTGAAGGCGTTCGGAAATATAGAAATTAAGCAAAATGAGCCTAGAAAACTCATTTTGCCCGTCGCCGATGGTGCCTTTGGCACCATCAGATCTCCCACATGAAAATACTGTGTAGTATTCTTAACTACATATGTGTGCAAAATTTGAAGTCGATCGGAACAATGGAAGTGGGGCAAAATGAGCTTAGAAAAATTATTTTGCTCATCACGATGGTACCTTCAGCACCACCAGATCGCCGAGAAGAGAATATTGTGTTGGACTCTGTACTACACATGTGTGCGAAATTCGAAGTCGATCGGAACATTGGAAGCGAGGAATCTGTCACATGAAAATATTGTGTAGTATTCTTAACTACATATGTGTGCAAAATTTTAAGTTTCAAGATCGGAACAATGAAAGTGAGGCAAAATGAGCTTTAAAAACTTATTTTGCTCGTCGCTGATGATGCCTTGGCACATCAGATCGCCGACATGAAAATATTGCATTGTCATCGGGGATACGTCTGTGTGCCAAATTTGAAAGCGACTGGAGAATCAGAAGTTTGCCAAATAACGGTTGCAAGATTTCACCCGGACATACATACATACAAACAAGTGAAGCTAAATAAAAGCTTTAAAATAGAAAGCGAATCAACAGTCTTTATATCATCTGGAATAGAGTCCCAATACTTTGGACCATAATTTTTCCTTCAGAAGATTGCAAAGGCTAAATAGTAAACACAGGTCTGGCGTATGATCGAAATGGATTGAAAGTGAGGCTGGCAACCGCTAGATTAATGACTATTGTCACCGGTGTGCTCAAGGCATTTAGAAATGGGATCAGCTTCACACTAGGAGTCAGTATTGACTCGCATTTACTTTGACTTTTAATTATTATTATAATTTATAGTTGTGGAAGTAAATGAGTTCTTGAAGTTAAATAGTAATAATAGTAAATATGAAAATCTGCCAACTAAGTTTTTAACAAACTATTTCTTAACTGCTATGTTTGCGAAGATGTCGCATTATATTATTGCAAAAGGTTTAAAGCAATTCCACTGGAAAACCAAGAAAAAAGGTGTTTAAGTTAGAGTACTCATAAATTATTGTCAAAAATCGATTTCATTTCTAAATTGGCATTATTAATGCGTTGAAATGGCTAGTTATTGTATGGATATTCTTATAAAGATATGAGTATTTATGGATATTATAATTTTTGTTCATCTAGGAATATGTGGCAGACTTTTGTAGTGGGAGTCATAGAAGCTTATAATTGTTATATTATGATGAACTTAAGCCACAAACCATGATTTCTTTATTAGTGGAAGGATTAGTGGACGTCTCTGATATCGTCGTCAGATGATGAATCGGACGTTAGACCGCTATTTTATTTTATTGATTATTTAAGTGCATGTAGGATTATTTATTTGATAAAAGTTTAATTAAATGAACAATAATTACTAATTAATATAACAATTAATAAATTTTTGATTGATGAACTTTAGCACTGATTTAACATTTAATTGGTTGATTTTATATTTGATCGATCGATTGATCAATTGCTTGATTGATTGATTGATTGCAGTATTAGAGCAGTGGTGACGGTAAGTCAGCAGTAAACAAGTCCAATCAACTTTTCTTTCATCAAGTCATCGGGCTGATTGATTGATCGATTGAATACCTACCAGCATCATAATGTGTATCTTCACCATGTTTTGTTTTCATTCTTTTGTTTTTCATGTTTTGTGCACGTATACTAGTGATGTAACAACATAGTATTGTCGTATTTCTAGCGTCAGTGGCTCTTTACATGTAGTATGGCCCCCCCCCAAATTTTTTCCATGATTGACATTGGTGAATGGGACTTGGCCCCCACCCTATATTTATCCATGGAATAGGACCCCAGATAGTTCAGTCTGGAACGCTTGTCTAGTGTATTATTGTAGTAGTTGTGCCTTTATATTGTCTAACATTGGAAATTATGGTTTGTGAACGTTCAATATAAGGAAATGATCAGAATTTCGAGTGAAAGAAACTATGACAAACCATGACCGTCAATCCCCGGACCGGGCAGGTTCTTGAAGAAAGAAAGAAAAGGGTAGGAACATTCTACACTGTGATTAAAAAAAAAGTGGGCCAGACTGTTTATTTCAATCAAAATATTTGCATGAAAACGTGTATGCCTTTAGCCAATTTCTGTGTGCCTAACATGTGTGCCCTCAGCTAAATGTGTGAACATATTTTGGGGGGCGGCCCCCCAACAACATTTTTGGACCGACCCTCCCCCCCCCAAAAAAAAAATATATTTCTTTTTGGGGGGAGGGTGGGTCCAAAAATGTTGTTGGGGGCTCCCCCCAAAAAAAAAATATATATTCCTTTTTGGGGGGAGGGTGGGTCCAAAAATGTTGTTGGGGGCCGTCCCACAACCCCCCAAAAAATGTTCACACATTTATCTGGGTGCACACATGTTAGGCACACAAAAATCAGCTAAAGGCACATACGTTTTTATGTAAATAAACATCTGATTGAAATAAACAGCCTGGCTTACTTTTTTTTAACGACGGTGTATATTTTAGTAAGTGGCAGCAGTTCTGCAAAAATTTCGAAATACATGTAGATTTTTATTTGTTATTTATTTACCTGTTTATTTACAATTATAAAGTTCAGTCAATTATTAACTGAGCCACCAAAGCATAATAACAATCAATCAATGCAAATTAACGTCCGTTTCATAGAGGATGTATAACAGGACTCGTCCATCACTAATACAGTCGTTAGGCTGTGAAATTGACGTTAAATTTGCCTTGCTAATGATGATGTTAATGATGATTTGCTAGTGAGAGTTCATATTAATAGATGAACAATATTTAAATAGACCTTAGCAGTGTTATATGTGCTGATATAACGTTACTATAGCCTATTGTACTAATGGATAACTATTGTTAGTTTGTAGTATTTGCTATGTTAACGAATTACCTTTGTTAGTTAGTGGGATTAAATACTTGTAAACTAACAGGGTACCAGTGGTAGTGGTTTCAGTTATGCTTATGAATACAAATTTAACATCCATTTGCCATTGTACTAACTAGATATATACAATGTCATGTACTGCTGTGCTAATTGGTAGTAATCAAAATCACTATGATGATTTAATGTTTGGTTCATCAACTGACAACGATGTCAGGGATATAATACTATTAGTATTAATACTAATAGTATTTGCTATTCCATTGGTTTATTGATCGTCATATTCTTAGTTAAATTGTTAGTATAATAATTAAATATACTAGTGGGTATCTAGTAGTACTTGGTATCATAACCTATATTGCTAGATAATTATTTTAAATGCATTTAATTTATTTACCTAAACGGTGTTCTAAGTTTAATAAAGTAGACCTACTACTTCGCTAGGACTTAACGCATTTTTCTGTAGATGTAACAAACATATCACAGTTGTTGTATTTTAAAAGTTGGACCTGCAAGATTTAGAAATTATAAAATAGAAACATTTAGGCAACGAGGTGTAAATAGGTACTATTTACACCTATAACCTTATATTGTTTTCCTGTAGCCGTGAATTAACCTTTTCTATAGTGTGATGTGAAGTCAATCATAGAGACTTATTACTTGTGGACGCTTAATTGCATAATAATTGTTACCTATTATTATTTCATTAGCCTATTATTTTTCTAAAATATTATATAAACAAAATCACAAAATTTTAATTTTGCATGCTTATAATATTTTCAATATTATTTTTTTGTTTAATATTTAACGTCTGGATGCTTTGAACTTTTTCTTTCAGGTGCCTTGCCCCATTCGGTCTTTATATGTCATGGTGTGCCAGTTATCCCTGTCTCCAGTGGTTCTTTTATTGTTGTTGTTTCTTTTATCCCCATTCAAATCACTGAGGCTTTGGTTTTTTTTTTGTTACAAATCTAATACTGATAAAGCTGTAAAACTTAGCTTTACATCTGTTCTCATATCGAAGGATACTGTCAGAGACGGACCCAGCTGGGACACGAACCCGTGACATCCTGATTATTGATCTAGCGTTCTACCGACTACTCTATCCAACTGGGAGAATAAAGAAATTATAGTTATAGGCACCATGGCGAGATCCTATTTTGTTCTTATCGAGATCCTATTAGAACACTATGGAATTCCTTGCCACAAGATTTGCGATTTTGTACTTGCATTACTACTTTCCAAGGCAAGCTCAAAACTTATCTCTTCCCACCCTAGGTCTGTTGTTCTAACAGACCTTCTTGCCTTGGATAACGGACTTGTACTGTTTTGGATCTCGCTGTCTATTTCAGCTTGTGCATTTCTGGTGGTTGGATGCTGTCTGAAGGTGCACATCCCGTTTGGGACGTCCCTGACATCGCCTTCGGGTGAGGAACCGGACGTTAAATCCTCTTTGATTGATTGATTGACTGATGTTGGTAAAGTTTAATTTAAAAGTAAATTATTATTAGTAGCAGTAATAGTAGTTGTATCTTGTCACTGCACCAGTTTGACGTTTTGCACATCTATCCCACTGTATTGTTTGTATTAATCTTTAAAGAGTATGTGAACTATTGGTTCGGAATCCCTACTATGAATTATATTAAAGCCTTCTTATCAGGATTATGTTTTGTTTGTTATGTTTTGTTTTGTTTATTTGGGCGTTAGGCCTACCTTCAGAGTTCTTTTACTAAAAGGTTACCACTAGATGCCTTACTATGTGCCTATGTTCAACACATAACAGTAATACTTTATTATGTTTTTCCTTGTTATTTTTGTTCGAGCTATTTTTTGTTCTCCTTCGTTATTTTTACGTTATTATACACTATAAATGCCTAACTTGCTTGATATTTAAAACACATTGTTATACGTACGAGTGTGTTTTACGTCAATGTTCAGAAGCACAGAACTTCTTTGACAGCTCAACACAATTTAGCATTTACCATCACAAAGATTGGTTTCAGGCTTATTTTAGCTTTACTCCACAAAGAATCCAGCAGTCTACTACAGAGCACCGAGTATGAGTATATCGCTATTACTGTTTGACATAATTGTACAAAATCGTAATTCAATTTCATTTTCATATAAACCTCCCCATGGTGTTTGATAGCGCTAGCTGTTGTCACATTAACAAAAGTAGGATCATCCCGAGAGATTAGTTTTTATTTGCTTCTCAAGACTATTGATTATTTCTATAACTCTGTTGAGTACATCAATCATGCCAGTAACCCTATACATTGAATGGTTCAGTAATTCGGCTTCGATTAACATTTATATAAAATGGATCTACTGTTGATTTATTTCATGTGTTCTCTTGTAACTTCAATTTTGTTCATCTATGATAGAAACTAGGCATACAAAGGATTTAGTTTTATTCTGTTTAATCAGCCAATGCTGGCACCAGATACTGATAGTTGAACGATTCGACTGGAACTGTACGATCCACTAATTTATTCTTAGTCTTAATAATAATCTTAATATTAGTCTTAATATTAGTCTTCACTTTTTAATCAGAATGCCGGATAATTGTATGTAGCTCTGATCAGTGTACGAGTAAGGCTGTCCTTCTGAACACAACAAAGTCTGCAGTTATCCAACAGGGCGATATGTGATTATATAACCGGTACCATAGTCTTGTTCATTACTATTATAAACTTCAGGGATTGATAAAAATCAAACGATGTCCACTTTGTAAAAAACCTAAAGCTGTAAGGCTAAGTTTAACGTCTGTTTCTTTACCCAGGGATACTGTCAGAGACTGATCCGGCTGGGAAATCGAACCCATGACATCCTGCTTATCAAACAAGCTTGCCATCAATTCGGCCGACTAACCGGAACTATTAGTCCCGGTATTAGAAGAAATATTATAATCTTGATTTATTTCATATATCGATCGTGTGCATTTGTTAAAATTCTGTGGAGCTTAGGGCCTAATTGAAATTTTAAATATATTTTAACTTTATGTTTTAGGTCTAGGGTCTACTGCTTAACCATGGCGAATACTTAATATCATGCCAGTAACTCTCTACATTGAATGGTTCAGTAATTCAGCGGTGGATCCACACGAAGATGGCGTGCAATCTCGCCAACCATTGAATACACAGCAAACCCAAATTAAACCGTGAATTGACCCCTACACAGAATTTGTCTCGCTCTCTCTAGTACGCTGCCAAATGGCAGGTCCAAGGTATATATTCTGAAACACAGTCTGCTATCGCGCTCACTAATGAGCACCCATCGATCGTCAAGTTGATCCCAACAAAGGCAATGACTTTATCTCCATCTCTAGTGCACTGCCAAATGCCAGGTCCAAGGTATATTGGCCAATATAGAAGTAGGTCCCTTCAGCGAGTGGGGAGGGGGGGGGGGGGGGGGGGGAGGGCTTCTAAATTA
>JAQFZF010004421.1:0-10567 GCA_034695365.1 Enchytraeus norvegicus
AGCACTGTTTGGCGTTGTGTCAAAAGACAGTCTTGTAAGTGCATAGCTAGGATCATTGTCAAAGGCCAAGTCGCTGTTGGTGGTAAGGATGATGCACATTCCACGACGGTAACAACAGTCGAAGCCTGGCGAGACGTGCCGTTGCTGATATGACGAAAAACATGGAAGACACGCTTGCCACACCAAGTGCTATATAAGCATCTGTCATGTCAACTCTACCAGATCACGTCCTAATGTGTTTGCCTAAGAAGTCAACATTGTCGCGCACATTACGCCTGCATCGTCAGAAAGCTGCATTTTTGGGCGACACAGTTATGCCACCGGTTCCGCAGGATGTCAACTTCACCATACCGCAGTGCTTTGCAGACTTCATTCAATTTCATTCCGGTCCAGGCATTGACCGTATCATCATACTGGGATGTCCAGAGTTATTTCACGTTATGGCACGTGCTCCAATGTGACTAGAAGATGGAATCTTCAAGGTTGTGCCATCAATATTCTTCCAGCTCTAGTCCTTTCAGTTTCAGCTCGTTAATGGGATAAACCCTACCGGGTTGTATTGTCTGTTACCGAACAAAACTCGAGCTACGCATGATCGTTTGGTAACCGAAATTCTCCGTTTGATTCCGTATGCGTCTCCTACAGTCATTCTGACCGACTTCGAGTCAGTGAGGGTGAATTCACCGAGGGTGAATTATCGTCAGAGGTGAATTAACCAAGGGTGAATTCACCGAGGGTGAATTATCCGCAGAGGTGAATTGACAAGGGTGAATTGGCCGGGGGTGAATTCACCAGGGGTGAATTCCCCTAAAATCCTATTCTCTATGTCCTTCCTCAGTGACTGCATTAGTCAGCTCTCAGCATGCTTCTACAAAACACGTGCAGCTTTCGGTTGATCTATTCTCAAATTTGCCAGAGCAAACATGGCTTAGTGATGAACTAAATAAGTAATATTCTGAAGCATATTCTTAATTTGCATGCTATTTACGGATTGTATATAATTTGTATATAATAGTTGTATATAATACTATATATAATATAATATATATAACAGTTGTATATAATATAGATTTTGTACTAGGCCTTATTGTTGTTGTCAGGTAAGAAACTACAGGAATCTGAGCGGAAGACTAAATACAAGGCAATCCTGGAGCGTCACAAGGTTGTTGACTTAGCTAAAGCTCAGGCTCACGAGATCTCAGTCCTGTCTGCTGAGATAGAAAGATTGAGGATGCGTAACTTTGCTAGGCTGGATGTTCAACACTAATTTTTTATGAGTTTTGTTACCGTCAACATAAAACTAATTACCTATTTGCTAGCTAAATATAAGGTGTGCTGAAATAGAGGACTGTTGTTCTGATTTCTAAAATTCTGTGATTTAAATTGTTGGCATTTCTGAATTTATATGATATTTACGAAGTTATAGCCTAAAACTGTTGATACTTTAATTCAAGTACTAAGTTGATAATTTAATTAAAGTTATACTAAGATTCTTCATTATTTACAGTTTAAATAGTCCTAATTGTAACCTTGTTACAGAACACTGTGCCAGAGTGTACAATAATTAGCTCATGTATCAATGCCATTAACCCAATGCCTAGCTTATGTTGTAGATATGTTTTTTTTTACTGATATCTTTGAAGAATTTAATATAATGTAAGCCTAGGCTTATTTTTTAGCCGTTTACAAAATTGGAATTCAGTGGAGGCTCGTGCAAATCCAGATGTACTCGTAATATCACTAGCTGCATTACTCTGCACATGACAAGTAGTGGTTAGACTTAATCTTTCATATTCTCAGCTGCATGGACATCAGTACTTCTTTTGGCTTAGGCATTTGAAATTTTTTTAAGTTTCTTAAAGCAAAATCTAGTAACATTTCTTGATTTCTGTTGAGGATAGACTATATGTACAGTATGATAACTACTACAGGATTGAGGAGTTTATTACATTTTATTATTTTCTATAAAAGCATTGATATACAAACTTTAACTTAAATTTCTATATTATAGCCCAAGACTTTTTTTACATTATCAACTTACTCAAGATTTTAACGATAATGAAATGAACGATTATGTCTATTTTGAGAACTAGATATTAGGATAACAGGGAATCCCAATGCCTGGATCCCGGGCCAAAAACTACAAAATATTTGATAGCTGCGAGAGCTCTGGAGAATGGACAAGCGAAATTAATTATTCGTCCAGAAATGAGTCAATTATATTTAATTTCTAATTAGGGCCTGCGTTGAAATGAACCACATGCATTTGAACAAAATTGTGAAAAGTTCGCATATAGTTACACATACATGTCACATGGAGCTGCAGTTATTAGCAGAATACACGTCCTATAAATCATAAATAAATCCAGAACTCGGCGAACTGTTACAATGCGTTAAATTGCAGCATCCCATCTATAATGCATAAAACGTAATTTAACTAGACGTATTCGACGTCTGTTCTCTCATCTATGATCCATAGATGATGTCGGAGACCACTGGCTGGATTCTTTGACCACCCGGGCCGTGATACAATGGTAATTGTATGCCTTTATAAATTAAATCATGACTGTGACGTCATTGTGGCGATGTATGGAGAGGTGTAGATGATCTAATTCCTCACGCCTTCTCTGAACTTCCTGCTGCATTAACAATATTAAAACTGTTCAATTACATGTAACTTACTAATCGGGTCAGCCGCCCTGTCTTTGAGGCCTACATAGGGACTACATGTAGGCCTATTTGGACACTTGAAACATTTACTATCGAGCTGTAATGGCAACATTGCGCCAATTGCGAAAGGACAAAAGCCAGTCACTAAATGATACATTGTACAATATGCATGATATGGTAGTGCATAATTATAGCAGGAGCACTTTATAGTTTTGATCAAACAAACAGAATCAATGTGACAAATTGGAGTAAATGCAAAAATCTTTAAATATAACTTTTATAAGATATAAAACTGAAAACAAGACAATTACCAAAACAGTCAATGCATTAAATTTTGTAACTTCATCAATATATGTAAAACATTCCAATAGGCCTGCTTAGAGCAAAATAACTTTACATACCTTACTCAGAGAGACACCGTCTAGTATTTTACTTGTTCTAGTTCTTCTTTCAGTGACATCGCCTTAAATAAGAAAAAAGAACAGCGTCATAAAGTATTAATAAACAGTACTGTTCTCAGCCGGACACCGAAAACACACCCTAAAGATTTCAAGACAAGTGCGCTAAAACTAATCATGCAACTGACTACTGAGATAAATTAAATAATTTAAATTAATGTAAAAGTTGCTACAAAATGATGCAAGTTAACATGCGCCTAGATCAATGATAAAAGAGGCTGAAGCAAGGCTTAATTTTTGACCAAAGGGCACTGCCAGCGTCAAGCTAGCCAGAGCTTGTATATTCTTGACTATCTGAAATACTATCGTAACATATTATTCACTGAATGATAAATGGCTTACAATTTGAGCAATATACAATTATACATTATATTTATATATATTAGCAGTTTGTAACTATAAATTCAATAACTTACTAATTCTAGTTCACGGCGAGCTGCTTCCAATTCTTGTTTAGGATCACCTCTAGGCTTCAATCGTCTTTCTCTCATAGCCTTCGTGTGATCATGAATCTTTGCCTCAAGAGCCTTCGCCTGCATTGTTCTATAAGCATTTAACACACATTGATGAACAGACAATCCATGATGACATCTAGTACTTGTATGTCCTTAACTCTACTCTCTGTTCGATCTATCAGTTGATAAACCTCAGTGCATAAAAGTTAAAATATAAACAATCTTATTCATTTTGTTTTATAGGCCTACGCCCCTATATCATAATTTATTTTATTGTTTTCTATAGATCAGCACATGACAACTGCATATGCTACATATTAGTCAGATGACGACACTGTAATCAATAATATGCAGAATCTCCAGGACTAGCATTGCCGTTGGCGGTACATCTACTGATATTATGCAGGAGATACAATTGAAGCAGGCTTAGTTTGAGTTGACCAGCTGTTCAGGCTCGTGTAATTAATTATCAAACGATATCCTTGGTAACATATGAATGAAGGCTATGCTTCAAAACAGAATAATTAATACAAGTGTGGATAGAACAGTAGATTTAAGCAGAGTGAGAGTAAGAAACAGACAAAAATACTGCGAAATGCAGCGACAATTTAACATTAACTATAAGTTGCACTTAGAAATGAAAAGTCTCCTTCCCACTTTCATATTTGAAAATTATTATGATCTAAATGTATGTCTAAATTTTAAAATATAAGCCTATTAGATAATATTTGACAGACTGCAGAACTATTACACTGCAATACAATAAGTTAGAAATATAATGAAGCAGACAAACTACCTCAGTTCTTCATTCCTCAGTACTGATGCAGGAGACATCGGCCGTGGCCTTTCATTCTCCTGCCTCGGATCGTACTAGAAATAAAATACAAATATTGGGTATAATTGTATCACTCTGAAGAGATGTTTCGAGTGATTAGAACCGCAGTGATCAGAACGAGTGATACGAACCAAAAAATATCCAGAACTTAGGACGCCTGAAAAAAGAACAAAGAAAGGGATGTCTGAGGATATTTCATGCAGGATTACATACATGGATTCATAAAATAAACATTCCATCATCACATCTTAAGAAGTCAATACATAAACTCCATAAAAACTCCATTTTATTCACTGTAACAACCATAGCGCCTAATATTGAATTCATAGTTTTTCAATAACTAACAATTAGCAAATATTACCGAATTTATTTAATTAATTAAAATCGATAAAAAATAAAGAGACTTTTTAAAATACAGAATGAGTATCTTCTTACAAGCTTTAATTTATGGCTCACAGTCAGGACTGCGTGCATATTTTACATTGTCCTAAGCATTCAAATTAATCACCATTTACAGAAAATAAGAGACCAATGTCATGCTTTATTTTATTTTGTCAATAGGTATCAGCTTTATAGCAGCAATTAGAATTGTTTTACCGCTAATCTCTCTTCATTGGTTGGAATCCTGAGAGACCCAGTTTCTATAGCAAATGGCGCTTTTGTTGCAGGCTGATCGAAATCTGTCAACAATTAGTACATAAATGCATATAATATTATGGTACTATACGACACAATTGGATCAATATGGCAACATCGCTGAATACACCAGCTCGATATTATAAAAAATATTCGATCTGCATTAAACTATATTAAATTTCAACCAAAAGGTACAGGCATAACTTCGTCTATTTCTTATAATTTAGAACATTAACATCTAAAAGATATCAATAACCTGTATATAAAAATATGATAAGAAGTACGTAAATAGGTTTACCTATTTTGCCTCTGATTCTTCGCTCCATTAATTTCTTCTGTTGCAATCTCTTTGTTTCATCTTGAAAACCTTTTAACGCCTCTTGATTTCTACAATGTCGAACAATTCATTCAATTACACATTAAATTTTATATGAATCTTATGCATTAATAAATTTCTTAACAAATACTTGCAATGAAGGCTAATCGTTTTCTTGTTTGTGATAGAAGAATGTTCTACGATTGCAAGGACTTTTTGCTAACAGCAGCCTTGTCCGTTATCTTAGTTCAACTCAACAAACAATAATAATTATTCTACGATTCAGGTTAATATAATTTTGTATATTGATGTCAGCTCGCCTTAGCCATCATTTTTCGTTAAAAAAATTGCGGATACCCTTGAAGTAGTCTGATGTACAGCAAGGCCGAGCACCAAAACAAATTCAAACAGCATTCTGATTCATTACATTGCGTCAAGTTTTAAACGGCAGGCAGTGCAATTAATTGATTCTCTAGTCGGATTCTGTTTAAGATATACATGTATGTACGACATTTTACGTAGGTGAAACTACTTGCTACAATACAGACTCGGAGTAACTTTTAAACTTACTGAACTCGCTGCAGAGCAGCTGCTATTTTAATATTTTCAATCTTCTTTGTATATAGACGATGCTCTGATTTGGCTTTGGCCTCGATCACATCAGTTGTCAATGGTACTTCTCTATCCGGATCCAAGTATTTCTCGCTTTGAGTTGTACATACAGGATTAGATCTGCAAGAAAAATTTATAATGTAGCCTAATAATGTTACAAATGAAATTAATAATCCTTATACAATTGTCTCAGAAATGATATTCTATTTAATATTCACTTAACCAAATACTAATCACACATAGTAGAGTTGTGTTGGCTCAGGAAAAACTACAAAATTAGACCAACTGAGAACTGCACGTATTACAAAGAAGCCTACTAACGCAGTCAATGAAGAAGGATTAGGAGACCCGCCCTGGAAAATACAAATTATCTCCAAGCAAATTATCTTCTTTAGTCGAAATATGATGAATTTGACTGTATGAGCTAGTAAGATACATACTGATGTTTCCAATGTATATACTGTAGATCAGATATCATATAGACAAAAGAAGCTTCAGAAACTAACAGCACAGCTTCAGTAACATTGCGTTTGTGTATAAAATATATTTTAGTTACCTCGTGTTCTTTCCATTTAACTGAATACCACGTCGAATAACAACAACATTTCTTCCTGTCCTTCTGTTAACTGTTTTACTTGACCCATTGGATTTGTGCAGTTTATTTGAACCATTTGTGTTGGACTCGGTATCAGAGGATTTGAAGCTGTCAATATGTTTACTGTGGTTCACATCAAGAGATAAAGACTGTCCTAGCAGTACACGATCAATATCTACAAATAATATAACAAAAATTCACATTTTATTTCGTTTTAATTTCCTAAATATTTTGTCACATAATGCAGATGTTGATATAATTAATATAACTTATGGATATATTATATATACATTGTATATACAATTATATATGACCACATAGGCCTGCATTGCGGATGACCCCCTTCCCCAATAGCCGGAGATTTGAAGGTATGGGAACCCAACGCCCCAAAAATGGTAATGCTAATGATTAAATCTTATGTTTTTTGGTTCGACCCTCAATAGCCTTCGTGGCCCCCCCCCCATTAGCCTTGTAAGTGTCATTGGTTATTCGAGCACTGGCTGCAAGGCTACTTGTACAACTGAGGATCGACACATGAAAACGACAAGTATTCGTAAGAGACAACTAAGACAAATCCCACATATTTCAGAATGTGATGTCTATCTGGTATCTTTGACACTTCAGCTAGGCTCTTTTATTGCAATGACTTTCATATTCCTTTGTTTATTTGTGCAATGAATCAATTAACATAGAATTAATGTTCATCCCCTCTTCATAATTCAATGTCAGACATATTTTTTAATGCAAATTAATATTTTAAAGAATACAAAGTTATTAGAATTTAACCAATAAATCCGAAGAGGCTGCATTACCTTCATATCGTCCTTCAGTCTTCGCAGTGTTGAGATCCCGAAGATACTGACAAATTCTTACCACTCCTTTCTCCAATATCTCAGGCGGAGGAAATTCTATGGGATTCCCCCGGATATTTAATGAGACTAGACTGGACAACATACCTGCAATATTATGTGACAGCAATCAATAAGTTGCCAGAAATGTTCAGTAAAATAGACTGTATAATATATACTATATATTTCTTCTTAGTATTAATATATACAAACCATTATATTCTTATATACCATCTATAGGTCTACAAAATACAAAATACATTAAACAATCCACTAAGAACATCAAGTTATTATTTAATATTTCTGTAGTCACTCGCTCATGAATATTTTTTGTGTGAAAATCACCGCAAAGATATGATTTCTATAATTTGGCCACATGTGTGGATCTGAGAGATAATTAATAATTAATTACCAACATATTAAAATTTCATCTTCATACATGTTGCATGACATACATAATTATACGCCTAATAATGCTACAAATAATACTATGAATAAATTTGATTAGATTTACGTAAAATAACATAATTAATAATAACATAATTACACAAACCCAATTGGAACGGCAATGTCTTGAGTTGATTGCCCTCGAGCAGTAAAGTTTGAAGACATTTGTGATCGGCAAGTGAAGAACAGGACAGAGTAGTCAACTTGTTCCGTCTCAAATCTAGCCACTTCAGCACAGGCAAACATGAAAAGAAATCAGCCGGAAGACTAGCTATTTTATTTCCCTCCAGATATAAATACTGCAAAACAAACATAAATCCAATATACAGTGTTATACATATTACACACATTTAAACTACAAAAATAGTCTTTCTGTCAGTTCTGTGTGATCAATACCAGAAATGGATAAATTAATCGCAACAATGCCGACAATATCATCAATACCAAATTACAATTCTTATGCAGGTCTGATCATTAATAGTTAGTATTTATTTTAATAATTAATTAGATTATACTCACTTCTAATTTAGCTAATTGTAGAAGAGCACTTGGAATTAACATGACATTTCTTCTCGCTAAATCGATTTTGGTGTCACCATTTTGCGAGCAATTCCTAATAATTGACGTTAATTCATCCAAGTGCTTGGAAGTAGTGAACAAGTTATCACTGGTACTCTCTGCTGAGGTACCTGCATGTTTCAGTTCAGCATCAATACCACTATCGTTGTCTTCAGCTCTACGCTCTATATCTTCAGCAAAATCATCAGCTACGCCTCCCTTTCTATGAATTGACATTGTTAGCTGCCAGATATCCTAAAATTTATTCTAGATAAGATGACATGTGCAGAGATGAAATTTATAAATCAAATTATCCTATACAATCTATAATTACGTATTTAATTAATTAAAATTAGACAGTTTGATTAAATTAAACAGTAGACAGCTAATTACACAGTAATTACACAGTTAATTACACAGTAGACAGCTAATTACACAGTAATTACACAGTTAATTACACAGTAGACAGAAAATTAGACAGTTTGATATCATTGACATTTTGACAGTTTGGCAGTTAGACAGAGAAAGATAGAGAGAGAGAGAGAGGAAGAGATCTAGAGTACTATAAACTTTACATCGAGAAAGCGATAAGTTAGCAACTTCAGAGTAATCAGACTCTGCATCATTAGAAATGATTCCTGACTTAAGTAAGGATATATTTCTGATGTGGCTGTTCTTAACAATTTTCATATTTATAAATCCTATTTCAGTTTATTATCTACAATAATGTACAGTACAATAACGTACAATGGACGCAGTGACTTTTCTGCTGATTTAGCCTAGAATCGTACGCAATTATAACTAAAACATCGCACTGCAAAAGTTGAAAAATAAGTACCAGTATACCCTATAGAGTAATGTATAGGCTATATACATTTACATGTAAATATGTTGATGGGTCTTAAACAAGCATATGATGCTTCCTGACCCAGTAGTGTTATGTAATGTTAAAAGAAGTAATTCAATATAGTACTTAATGACGAGATAGCTATATCAATTTCAGTAGTCCTAAAGTCCATCCATTCAGTAGCCATATTTTACTTTCAGTACCGAAACCCTATTATTATTTCAGTAGCCCAAAATATTATTATTTCACTACTTAACCTAATTATTATTTCAGTAGTCTAATTATTATTCAGTAGGCTTACATTGTTCATCCATATAATACGTTATCACCATATGGGGGGGGGTTGACCTTGATGACAGTTGATGGCGGGGAGGAGGTTCGGGCCTTGATGATGTCATTAATGGCAGATTTTTTCGCACACCTTTTTCACATTTTTTTGCTATATGTCGAAACTCGCACAAATTTCTTTGCGAAACCTCACTATTTTTTCTTAACAATACTTTTTTCTTACAAAAACTGCAATGTCTGTGAAAGTGTAATGAACAGAACACACAACAAAACAAAACAGAACAAACAACAGAACACCCAAACTCAACAGAACACCCAAGCCCAAATATGAACAGAACAGCCAAATAAGTGGAAATCACAGACTAACTGTTTTTTTGTTAGCTGTGCATTCATTGGTTGCTAAGATAGAGGTGTTTTGTAAGCAGTGAATTCATTGATTGCTGAGATCGGCTCAGATAGATAAGCCATCTTTGTAAATAGCAACCTTCGACTCGCCATAGATAAGCATAAAAATATGTCAGTTTTCAATAATTTTAAAGAATATCAATTAGTCTCCACATAATAATTAAAAATGCACAGGATTGTTATATGACATATCGAGATTAATATATGACATTGCCAAAGACATTGACATGTTGGAGAAAGTGCGGAGAAGAGCTACCAGAATGATAGATGGTTTCAAAATTAAACCATATGAGGAGCGTTTACAGCTGCTAGGACTCACCACACTGGAAAAAAGACGTTTGAGAGGGCATTTAATTTAAACTTTTAAAATAGTTAAAGGATGAAACTACACAAGGAACGTTTTTGTCGGGATGTGGGAAAATTCTCCTTTGAGAATAGGATTGTTGATGAGTGAAATGCTTTGCCTCAGGAAGCTGTTGATTGTTCAAATGTAAATTCGTTTCAGAACAGAATTGATTGCCATCTAAGGTATAATAGGGGGTTCATATAAGCCTAGGCTTTCTTCTCCATGTTGTTGGGTCGCTCGTTCATGCGAAT
>JAQFZF010004422.1:0-10566 GCA_034695365.1 Enchytraeus norvegicus
TAGTATAAAATTATGTTAGTTAAGTATTGTTTAGTATTGAATGATTGATGAAATTGTATTAAATTTGTTTTAAAAAATTAATAAAATAAATTTTTTGAATTAAAATGTATTGCTAATCTACTTAAATCGTCCATTGATAGATTAGTACTTAATTTCTTTAACATCATATTATCACTTTTATTCAAAGTTTCTAAGAAAGACATTACTAAAATTTAGTTTAGCTAAAATGGAATTTGCATATCTATAGTATTTAATTTTGGCAGCATCAAAGTTGCACTTAAATTTTGCTGCTGCTGTAATATAGATGCAATGTAGATGCAATGTAATACAGATGTAATATAGATGCCTAAATATTTAACTTCAGTAGTCCAAGGAATTTTATTATCGTTTAAGAACAGATCAGTGCACTTGTTTTTGCATCTACTGCCAATCCTTATTGCAGAACATTTTTTAACATTTACTTGCATTTATATGGTGCATAAAAGTTTATGGAGAGTGATGACGCAACGCTAGGCTAAAAAATTTGAGCTCCATTTTTTTTCACAAAATCTGAGGTGAGACACTTGCTCCAATGCTATCAACGCTACTGGTTCTAAATTTAATCAAATAAATGCTTGATATCGTGAAGTTGCTGGCATCATATTTTGTCACTTTTGGGCGGCTAAAGCCTACATCCAAGTTTAAACTCATATTGCACAAACATTTTGTTGATAATATTACTGGTAGCGAACTCATACCCTGCATTTCCTTTCTCTCCAAGTGAAGTCATATAAATATTTGGTATGAATTTTTGTGATAGTCTGTACTTTGGGCTAATGTAGTCAATTAATTCAGATAAATGGTAGCATATAATAATAATAATTATAATTATCTGTTACAATATAAAATAAAGTTTCCTGAACACTGGAAACTTTCATAGGGGATGATAATATATAATTTCGGACAAATTGTTTTATTCAGGCTAGATTCAGTTTAATGGAGCTTGACTTATAATAAATCTGAGTGGTTTACAAATTACAATCCAGGCATTGAGCTACAACTGCCTGTAGATACATAGTAAGCTAACAAACTATGTCACTGGAGAAGGATTTATCTGGAGGATGTGAAAGTGAATCAAGAGTTAAACATGAAGTAGAAGATTGTGGTGCTGAAATGATTTGTAATCCATGCGGTGAAACATCTGGAAACATCATGGACCTATCTGTCAAAAGTTCTATTCTGCAGAACATTAAACAGGAACATATCTTAGAGCATTCTGCTGATTCCTGTGGGCAAACTTGTGAAGAGAATTTGAATGCACAAAGTATTAAACAAGACCATCTCTCAGAGCAAGACGATACTACTTGCAATGATTCAAACACTGATTCATATAATAATGATGAACTGGCTGACTTACTGCGATGCTATCACTCCAAGTTCAGTAAGCCAAGAGGCATGACAGCTCAACCAACTGTGGGGAACAGAGAAGATGAAATGAAAGATGGGAGCAGTGAATCTTATGAACCGTCAGCTGAAGGGAATTCTAAACCGCAAAATAATCAACGTCATCTGCAGAGTGATAATTCTATGAATGACTCGGGTAGTGATAGTGAAGAATTTGCTGACATGCTAAAAGGAGTTTACCAATCTAAATCTGTGACTAACGTGATGAAAGCAGCACAACCATTTGTGGAGGATAGAGAGGAAATGAGAGGTGACATTAGTTACAATCCATGTGGAGAAACATCCTCACACTTTGCTGCCACTGATTCCTGTGAACCACTGGCTGAAGAGAACTTTTACACACAACATATTAACCAAGAACATCTTTCAGAACAAGGAGGTGATAACTGCTTAGATGACTCGAGAAATGAGTCATGTGATGATGAAGAATTCTCTGATTTACTTTCAAGATATAGTTCCAGACCAGAGAGAGATGTGATGATGCAGTCAGCTGAAGGTGATGAGGATAGTGAAGGTGGTGAAGAGACTGGCAGAGGTTTGATTTCTTTGTTTGAAGTTATCTTTTGTTTGCTATAAGTTAATTTTAATTCGCATCTAGCATTAATACTTCTGATTAGACTAAATAGTGTTCGGTCTGAGAAAAGTGTTATGTGAAAAACATAATGTTAAATTGGGCATATCATGCCAAAGCATCTCCAGTTTATAATGCTATACATTCAAAATTAGCAAGCATGAACAGATAATATATATGTTGGCCTACTGGAGAAATATTAAGCAAATAGTTTATGTGGGAAGCTTAAAAAAGCATTAATTGATTAAAACATCAACACCTACTTTCTAAAAGTTCTTTTAAATAAACCTAATGTTCTGTTTGCAGTTTTATCAGCTGCAGCACTTTGGTAACTTTGAGATCCTTATTAATAATAACTCTTAAATATTTTAAACTTTGAAGTTGAAGTTGAACAACTAAGTATTTTAAGAAATTTCTATATATTTTAAATTTTTCTATGTATTTTGAAAGTATTTTGAAATCTGTATTGTTTATAGTGTAGGCAGTATTCAAATTGTTTCTAGAAAAAAATTAATGACCTTACATTACCTAACGTTAAAGCCTAAACCCATTTTTGTGACCACTCACACAATAATTCTAAATCTCTATGCACACTATCCGAGCCATCAGCACCTTCAACCTTACCAAATAGCTTTTGCATCATAAGCAATCTTTAATAACGAATTAATCACATCTTGATCCAAATCGTTAATAAACACTAAGAATGTCTGAGTAAGGGTCCGCGGACCGAACCCTGTAGTACCTCGGAAATTAAATTAACCCAATCTGATTGGTTGCTCCCCAAGGTTACTAATTTATTAATTTTTGTATTAATTTTTTTTTTAAATTTGTAATTTTTTTCCATTCGTATTACACACATGACAGTAACAAGGACTAAGAAAGGAGACCCACATGCTAGTTTCCTTTCTTAGTTGCTGTATTTGTGTTTTGTTATTTTTTTGCCACTCCATGGTTTATCGTACCTTTGCCTTTGATAGCGTGACAAGCTGCTAACCCATGTACACAACAAACCTATCAGACGCCCTGGGGTTTTTCGTATTGTCGACCGATCCGGGGTTTGAAACTGAATCACTTGCTTCTTAGGCAAACACTCTACCGATGTCGCTAAGCCCCCCTCCCCCTTTATGACATAGAAGCCATACTGAGATCCAGCAATTGGCCATTTATGCCGCATGTTTTTATTTTGCACAATCTGACATTGTGTATGGTGTCAAAGGCCTTTTGAATATCCTAGTATATAGTACCACTGCTTTTCCCGTATCAATTCACTCATTATAAAGGCTCTGTGGAAGCACTGTGGTCTGTGAAAATGGAGGTCGCGGGTTCCATGACCAGTTTTGAAGACCTTTGAGTTGCAGACTTTAGATAGCTGCTTTACTCTCCATTGCTATGATAGCAAAAGTTGGTGTACATTATCAAAACACACTCGGATACTACAACTCGAAAAGAATACCAGCCATCTCTCCATCTGGTGAGACCAATGGCATACGCTATTATTATTGTTAATGTTGAGGCTGAGCCACTGTGATGTGCATGCTTTGACAATTTTAAATTTATTTATATCATTGTTGTTGTTTGGGCTCGCAACCCTGATTTGTATCAACTGTTTCTTCCTTCCGTTATATTGTGCATCTATCTCTCAATGTAGCAGTTATGATTGGACATCATGAACAAATAAAACTAAATCGTGATGTGCGGAGCAAAAATCATAGGGAATGGATCAGTGTTGGATACAGGATACTCTGGAATAGATCAAACCAAAAGCTGTATGTTCATAAGACTTGTCTAACACAGACGCTGAAAATAGACCAGTCTAAACCTGCACATGTTTGTAAGATTTTACTAATGCAGATGCTGAGGATACACCAGCTGAAACTTGAAAGCTGCACTTATTCATAAGATGCTTCAGAGCAGGGAGGTCTGCACCATGAATTCTGGGTAATCCTGGTAGCAGCGTTCCCAAATTTTTACTGTAATTCAGAAATTGGTGCCTGTGTCATATTTGTTTCATCTGTTGTGTTAGGGTCAGGCAGGGTTTAGGTTATAGTTAGTCTCCAACCCTAACCCATGCCCTAACTTAAATCTGCACTATTTTTGTAAAAAAATAGAGCCTAATGAATATTTGGGGCCGCCGTTACCAACATTACCATTTGAACTCGGTGTAGCCTACAGATAGTACATAATGTAAACCTATCAATAGGTCACTCATTTCAGACTAGACGTGGTTCTGACCCTTCAATAGCAGACTGAGATACTCTACCCTTCACTGTTCAAAATGCTTCTGAGACTCAGTTAAGAATGCACTGCATAAAACTCCCGTTGATTGACTGATTGATTATATGGTCAGCACGATGTTTTGTGTTATAGCGCCAGGTGTGAGTCATCAATCATCAGACACTGGTCAGCTGTTCACATGTCCAGTGTGTGACAGGAACTGTAACAGAGCTCATGATCTCAAGAAACACATCCAGCGCGTTCATGAGAACGACAGACAACAGCGCTGTACTCTCTGTGAGAAATCATTCAACGTTAAAGCTGACCTCACTCAACACATCAAGCTCGTGCATGGCGACAAAAAATTCGGATGCGACGCTTGTGATTCCAGTTTTACGAGTCGTAAGAATCTCAAGCGACACATCTCTGCTGTGCATCTAGAGGTGAAACCTTACAAGTGTCAGCTGTGTGACATGAGTTTCTCTCAGAAAAACACGTTGATCAGACACACAGGGACCGTACATAATCAGGAGAAATGTCACGAGTGTTCGCTGTGTGAGAAGAGGTTCTCTCAACGTAACTATCTCGATAGACACTGGCGATCAGTGCACGGAGGTGACAAGGGTTACATGTGTGATCAGTGTGAGTATAAATGTTCGCGTAAGGACAATTATCTGCGTCACATGAGGACGAGCCATGACGGCGTGACATCCATGATCTGAGATGATCATGAACGAGGTCTATAGGCAGAGTTCTCAGTGATGGCGCCAGAAATGTTTGACAACCAGGTCAAAAAGAAGAATATTATATTACAATACAACAATACAATATGAGTTTGACGTCCGTTTCATCATCTGACGGCGATATCAGGTACTGTATTGTATCTGTATTGTACATTAGATACAATACAGAGAATATTATTGTTGGGGTAGAACATTTAACACTTGACATGATAATTTCTTCATATAATAACCATGTCGTGATCCGGGGAAAAGCCAAGGCAGAAACAATTTTTGCTCAACCTGGCGCCCTGTGAGTTATAGAAGCTCTTCATGGACTCAGACCTCATTGGATAATTGTATCCTAGCTACAGAAAATCATACACGTGCACTATTATTGTGTACTCTGTGTGGTCAAGTGTATGGTGACGCCATAAAAAAGTGCATCACCGTAAAAGTACAGTGTATAGACGACATGCGCTATACTATTTCTCTGTCCTGGTTTGATAGTGTAGTCGGCTACACGCTCACTCGATCAGCAGGATGTGATGGGTTGGAGCCCCAGCCGGGTCTCTCTGTGACAGTATCCTCGGACACGGAAACAGACTTTAACTTGGCTTACAGCTCTTTCTTACATGGAGGTCTTAAATAATGTCATTATGCGTTTAGCCACTGTAATTGGGTCGTTCACAAAAGATGCCCAAATTGGTTGGGGTGGGGGATAAAGAAAAGTGTAACATGGATAAAGCAAGGTATCTCGGTGAATTTTCAGAAAATGATCACTGTCTCCTACGTAAAAGTGCTTTCTATCTTTCTAGTAAGTTGGCAAAGGACGTCACATAGGCCCAATGATCTTGAATTATAAAAAAGATAAATTCGGATCGGGGTGGAAGGAGGTGGCTACTGAAATTGACAGTTTTGTGCAAACATCTTTTGTGTATGACCCCACAATACAACTCAAGACACACGCTGATGCTGTGCACAAAGGTCTTAAATTTAATTTCTATAAATAGCTCTGATTTCATCAGGCTATTATTACAAGGCTGTAGAGCATAAATATAGTTATTAACATTGCAGAGAACTTCACTGATGTTTTTGAATTATACTTGAATATAATTTTTATGACAGCCGTGACCTGTCCAAAGATTCTATAGTTGTGCTCTGAATGAGAGATCATTGGCTGGACTCTTAAAGATTGAAATTAAATCATGACTTTAGAAAATGACTGTCTGGGTTCAACTCCCGGTAGAACCGACCTCTCAGTTTAGAGTCTCAGACAACATCTCTGCTTCAAGTGTGAATATTGATCCAACCAAGCATCTGATGCTTCCTGATCCAATCTATCTATCCAGTGCACTGCCAAGTGGCAGGTCCAAGGCAAAAATTCATACACGTAGTCGACTATCTCGCTCTTTCATGAGCACACCATCGACCAGCCCAATAAGTCCTTCTCATCACAAAGGCTTTGCCTTTTCCACACCTAAAATGATACCTTTGTTCAAGAAAAATATAGGTTTCTGAGGTGGTCTTCCATTGCCTTCCTCAGAATCCGCGTTAGTCGGCTCTTACGAAACACGCGCAGTTATTGGTAGGACTATTCTCATATATCCCGGACCAACATGGGAAATATCCAATCTGATCCAATGTCCCGTTATAATTGTACAGTTTTGTGTAACACTGTGTTACGAGGTCCTGAAGCACCACAAACAGCAACCCAACTAATAGTTTGGGATGAGCTCCCATGTCAATGTGTTTTATGACGTCCCTGACATCATCCCTGGATGAGGAAACGGACGTTAAACCTTTATTATTATTATTATTCTCAGTATGGAAGATAGTCCAGGTTGGATAGCTTAGTCAGTGACACGTTTGCTCAATAAGCAGGATGTCACGGCTTTGAGTCCCAGCCGGGTCCGTCTCTGACAGTATCCTTCGATACGAAACAGACGTTAAACTTGGTTAATGCCAAAACATAAACACAAAGCCCTGTTCACTTGATCAACGTGTAATAAAATGGAATGAAAACGACATACACACTGATATTAACACTGATATTTCAGTAAATAACTCGGAGCAATTCAGATATTACAAACGTCCCTGACATAGCCTTCGAGTGAGGACCACAAACTGTCGGTTGGGGTAGTATCTATAGGGGTTATCGTGGTGCGCTCAGGCGTAGGATGATTGAAAATCGTGGGTTCAAACCCAGGTCAGAGGAGCAATAAGTCGATATAACAATGATACCGGTAGTCTACTGGTTAATCGTGTATCGACATACACGATGAGTAGGAATAAGACTTGTTCCAGTTCTGTCAGAGCAACCATGTCCTCCCTCCCGAGATCTGCAAGTTTGCCGCATGGTGCGCTCTTAAAGGCAACGGTATGAATAACCAGTGAGACGGCAGACTACAAAAAATATCAAAAGCAGAAACTAACTAAGAAAGTAAACACGTGCAGTTGACATGTGTGGAAATAAAATAAGATTGAAAAACTATTTTAGCTGGTTAGAATACTGGTAAATATTCCTTGTTTTGAAATATAGTTGTGAATCACCGACTGTCAAAAAGAAAGACGGAGAGAAGTTAAAGGCTAGCGAGTACTAGTGTTTGAGGATATTATTGAGAATTTCTGGACTGAGTAAAGGAGCAATAAGTCAATTCTAACTGAGATAGGAACAGTGCCACAGTTAATTGAGATGTTCCGGTCACATAATGAGATCAAATGCTCTAGAAAAGGCAATTATTCTTGGCACGGGAGAGGTAATAAGAAATAGGAGGCCGAGACTGAGGTGGTTGGATGGGGTGCAAAAGATGACTGGGCTGGGGAAAATGAAGGGGATGGTACGACAGAGAGACAGTTGGCAATCATTCATCAGCATCATCAGGTGTCTATCTAGACTCGAAGACAACTTAACATCAACAGGTAACTCTTTTAGGTCTTTGTCATGGAATCAACTTATTAGTAGATTGAGGCACATTAGAAGACTGAGTAGGAATGTATAACTTTGACATTAGGGATAGCATGTCATTTGACATTACACTAGAGAGAGATACTTTTATACATTTTGCCCTCTGGTGTAATGGAATAACAAAGTTCTAAGCAGATATTAAATGAAAAAAAACACAACAAAACATACCTTTGTTAAAACAAAAGTTTAACAAGGCTACATTTTAGCCTCAGGTAAGTCGATGATGGGAATACATTAACATAGAACGAACAGAAACCAAACCAAGATACCTCGCACTCTTTACACTCGTTGTGTATAACATCAACACATATTTGAAAATTAGAATTAGTTTAAAAACATTTACTGTGATGTACAAGAATAACTCAGTCGCGATGATGCACAGCAGTAATGTGCTGCTTCAGTAATGTACTTCATGTCACACAAAACAAAACAAAACAAAAAAGTCATGCATTAAAGCATTAACTCTAACACTTTGTAGAGATTGTGAGCGGCATGGACATGCCGTTGAAGGCTACCTTTACTTGAAGAGTTCTTGACACAGTCTGTTGCAATCTGTTAAAGATGATGCATGGACTTAATGTGACCTCTAAGATGAGAACCTTGCGAAAATTTTGTGCTGCATTCCTTACACTGATGAGGTTTATAGTGATTGTGAACAGCACTGACGTGTAGTTGATGGTTGCTTTTATTTGAAAGGTTTTACCACAGTCCTCACACGTATAAGGTCACTCCAGGCGATGCACAGACTTAACGTGAGATCTAAGATGATGACCTCGCGCAAACTTCTTGTCACATTCCTCACATTGATGTGGCTTATAGTGATTGTGAACAGCATTAGTGTGTTTCTTAAGATCACCCTTACCCGAGAAACTCTTCACACACTTGGTGCACTTATAAGGCTTAAGCCTAGAGTGTACTGCTATCCAATGTCTCTTGAGATTTGAGATTAATCTTTAGAGCAGTTTTGTAATCACACTGGGCACAGCGAAAGCGCTCTGCTTCCACATGAACATTTGTCTTGTGAGCTGTCAAATAACACTTCACTGTAAATTTAGAATCACACTCATTACAGTGATATAGCCTTTCACTGCCGTGAACAGATTGAGTGTAATTATTAAGAGTCTTATGCTCGGTAAATGTTTTATGACATTCCATGCATTCAAACCGCTTTTCACAATTATGAACAGTTTTCACGTGCCTCAGTAAGTTTCCTATCAAAGAGAAACTTGAGTCACACTCTGAACAACGATGGGATTTCAGTTCAACGTGCATCGATGTGACGTGATTCTTGAGAACATAGCTGGATGTACATCTAAAGTCACACTCATTACAACGTATCTTCTTCTCTCCATGCACATACTTCAAGTGGTGATTGAGAAGTCCCACTGTGCTCCACACTTTACCACATACAGCACATGAATGTGGTTTGAGATCAGCGTGAACACATCTTGTATGCCGCTTCAACATTTTCACTGAACAAAAGATTTTCATGCATATATAACATTGATCCTGTTGAAGACTCTGAAGAGTGTTCTCACCTTTCTCTTTTTGATTGACTTCACCAGCAATATCTGCATGTAACAGTCCAAAAAATTCATACAATTTCTGTGATCTAGAAGCCTATAATAGGCAAGCAAGTAAATAGCTTTTAAATAAAAGAAAATTGCAGAAGTATTAAGCTAAAAAACTGTTTCAACATCTAAAGACAAAGTCAACTACTTCTGGTCCATTTGAGGAGATTGAACAAATGCTAATATACAAATGTCCAGTGTTGTTAACAAGGCCTCGACCTACAAAGCGAAGGTTTGAACCCTCAAGGCCAATGACCCGTATAGTTGAAGTAAAAATTTTGGGCCTAACCTTGCAAATCGAAATATTTTAAAATTTACTGAAAAGCAGTCTTAAAGTAGGCCTGCTTGAACTCTATAATCGACTAGATATTTAAACTCCGCGAACCCTACCAAATTCCTCATATCAGAATTAGTACAGCAAGAAAAGCAAAACATAATTTACAATTTTTAAGACTAAAATTGATTTTTGTCAAAACATTTTCACTGAACATGCCTATCTTTAATCAAAAATCCTAAATTAATTTAATTAAATTTTGCCATACTTTGAGTTGCTATTAAACAGAAAACAAATAATTGAGCTATTTCATTGAACAGAGCCTCAACTTTGATTGCTTGATTAAACTCTATATTTTAAATCAATAATCAATAAAGACTGTTGTTACAAGAACCTGATCTCAGAGTGGATGTGGTATCTACACGCCTCAGCGCAACTGAACAGTCACGTAGTCTGAGTGATACACTCACTTTGATTTCTCCTGTATCAATACACAAATATATCACGTTAAATAGCAGAAAGTCATTCAGAAAATCGGAATAACTTTCATTAAATTAATCCATAAGTTCAGTTGCTATGAAACAAAATACAAATAAGGACATCATTTGAAATGAATTGAATTGATTTCTTTATTCACGACAAGACAGAATAAGCAGTACATACAGACAGTAAACGTGAAAATGGAAATAACTGACGTTTAAAAGCTTTCACACTATTTAATAGGACCATACTGTCAGGTAGCGAATTCCACGGTTCACATATTCTTGAAGAGAAGAAGTATTTCCTGGCGTCTATTCGGGGATTGT